>CM065667.1:2557068-2696168 GCA_033220385.1 Triplophysa yarkandensis | reverse complement strand
TAACCCTAACCCTAACCCTAACCCTAACCCTAACCCTAACCCTAACCCTAACCCTAACCCTAACCCTAACCCTAACCCTAACCCTAACCCTAACCCTAACCCTAACCCTAACCCTAACCCTAACCCTAACCCTAACCCTAACCCTAACCCTAACCCTAACCCTAACCCTAACCCTAACCCTAACCCTAACCCTAACCCTAACCCTAACCCTAACCCTAACCCTAACCCTAACCCTAACCCTAACCCTAACCCTAACCCTAACCCTAACCCTAACCCTAACCCTAACCCTAACCCTAACCCTAACCCTAACCCTAACCCTAACCCTAACCCTAACCCTAACCCTAACCCTAACCCTAACCCTAACCCTAACCCTAACCCTAACCCTAACCCTAACCCTAACCCTAACCCTAACCCTAACCCTAACCCTAACCCTAACCCTAACCCTAACCCTAACCCTAACCCTAACCCTAACCCTAACCCTAACCCTAACCCTAACCCTAACCCTAACCCTAACCCTAACCCTAACCCTAACCCTAACCCTAACCCTAACCCTAACCCTAACCCTAACCCTAACCCTAACCCTAACCCTAACCCTAACCCTAACCCTAACCCTAACCCTAACCCTAACCCTAACCCTAACCCTAACCCTAACCCTAACCCTAACCCTAACCCTAACCCTAACCCTAACCCTAACCCTAACCCTAACCCTAACCCTAACCCTAACCCTAACCCTAACCCTAACCCTAACCCTAACCCTAACCCTAACCCTAACCCTAACCCTAACCCTAACCCTAACCCTAACCCTAACCCTAACCCTAACCCTAACCCTAACCCTAACCCTAACCCTAACCCTAACCCTAACCCTAACCCTAACCCTAACCCTAACCCTAACCCTAACCCTAACCCTAACCCTAACCCTAACCCTAACCCTAACCCTAACCCTAACCCTAACCCTAACCCTAACCCTAACCCTAACCCTAACCCTAACCCTAACCCTAACCCTAACCCTAACCCTAACCCTAACCCTAACCCTAACCCTAACCCTAACCCTAACCCTAACCCTAACCCTAACCCTAACCCTAACCCTAACCCTAACCCTAACCCTAACCCTAACCCTAACCCTAACCCTAACCCTAACCCTAACCCTAACCCTAACCCTAACCTAACCCTAACCCTAACCCTAACCCTAACCCTAACCCTAACCCTAACCCTAACCCTAACCCTAACCCTAACCCTAACCCTAACCCTAACCCTAACCCTAACCCTAACCCTAACCCTAACCCTAACCCTAACCCTAACCCTAACCCTAACCCTAACCCTAACCCTAACCCTAACCCTAACCCTAACCCTAACCCTAACCCTAACCCTAACCCTAACCCTAACCCTAACCCTAACCCTAACCCTAACCCTAACCCTAACCCTAACCCTAACCCTAACCCTAACCCTAACCCTAACCCTAACCCTAACCCTAACCCTAACCCTAACCCTAACCCTAACCCTAACCCTAACCCTAACCCTAACCCTAACCCTAACCCTAACCCTAACCCTAACCCTAACCCTAACCCTAACCCTAACCCTAACCCTAACCCTAACCCTAACCCTAACCCTAACCCTAACCCTAACCCTAACCCTAACCCTAACCCTAACCCTAACCCTAACCCTAACCCTAACCCTAACCCTAACCCTAACCCTAACCCTAACCCTAACCCTAACCCTAACCCTAACCCTAACCCTAACCCTAACCCTAACCCTAACCCTAACCCTAACCCTAACCCTAACCCTACCCTAACCCTAACCCTAACCCTAACCCTAACCCTAACCCTAACCCTAACCCTAACCCTAACCCTAACCCTAACCCTAACCCTAACCCTAACCCTAACCCTAACCCTAACCCTAACCCTAACCCTAACCCTAACCCTAACCCTAACCCTAACCCTAACCCTAACCTAACCCTAACCCTAACCCTAACCCTAACCCTAACCCTAACCCTAACCCTAACCCTAACCCTAACCCTAACCCTAACCCTAACCCTAACCCTAACCCTAACCCTAACCCTAACCCTAACCCTAACCCTAACCCTAACCCTAACCCTAACCCTAACCCTAACCCTAACCCTAACCCTAACCCTAACCCTAACCCTAACCCTAACCCTAACCCTAACCCTAACCCTAACCCTAACCCTAACCCTAACCCTAACCCTAACCCTAACCCTAACCCTAACCCTAACCCTAACCCTAACCCTAACCCTAACCCTAACCCTAACCCTAACCCTAACCCTAACCCTAACCCTAACCCTAACCCTAACCCTAACCCTAACCCTAACCCTAACCCTAACCCTAACCCTAACCCTAACCCTAACCCTAACCCTAACCCTAACCCTAACCCTAACCCTAACCCTAACCCTAACCCTAACCCTAACCCTAACCCTAACCCTAACCCTAACCCTAACCCTAACCCTAACCCTAACCCTAACCCTAACCCTAACCCTAACCCTAACCCTAACCCTAACCCTAACCCTAACCCTAACCCTAACCCTAACCCTAACCCTAACCCTAACCCTAACCCTAACCCTAACCCTAACCCTAACCCTAACCCTAACCCTAACCCTAACCCTAACCCTAACCCTAACCCTAACCCTAACCCTAACCCTAACCCTAACCCTAACCCTAACCCTAACCCTAACCCTAACCCTAACCCTAACCCTAACCCTAACCCTAACCCTAACCCTAACCCTAACCCTAACCCTAACCCTAACCCTAACCCTAACCCTAACCCTAACCCTAACCCTAACCCTAACCCTAACCCTAACCCTAACCCTAACCCTAACCCCTAACCCTAACCCTAACCCTAACCCTAACCCTAACCCTAACCCTAACCCTAACCCTAACCCTAACCCTAACCCTAACCCTAACCCTAACCCTAACCCTAACCCTAACCCTAACCCTAACCCTAACCCTAACCCTAACCCTAACCCTAACCCTAACCCTAACCCTAACCCTAACCCTAACCCTAACCCTAACCCTAACCCTAACCCTAACCCTAACCCTAACCCTAACCCTAACCCTAACCCTAACCCTAACCCTAACCCTAACCCTAACCCTAACCCTAACCCTAACCCTAACCCTAACCCTAACCCTAACCCTAACCCTAACCCTAACCCTAACCCTAACCCTAACCCTAACCCTAACCCTAACCCTAACCCTAACCCTAACCCTAACCCTAACCCTAACCCTAACCCTAACCCTAACCCTAACCCTAACCCTAACCCTAACCCTAACCCTAACCCTAACCCTAACCCTAACCCTAACCCTAACCCTAACCCTAACCCTAACCCTAACCCTAACCCTAACCCTAACCCTAACCCTAACCCTAACCCTAACCCTAACCCTAACCCTAACCCTAACCCTAACCCTAACCCTAACCCTAACCCTAACCCTAACCCTAACCCTAACCCTAACCCTAACCCTAACCCTAACCCTAACCCTAACCCTAACCCTAACCCTAACCCTAACCCTAACCCTAACCCTAACCCTAACCCTAACCCTAACCCTAACCCTAACCCTAACCCTAACCCTAACCCTAACCCTAACCCTAACCCTAACCCTAACCCTAACCCTAACCCTAACCCTAACCCTAACCCTAACCCTAACCCTAACCCTAACCCTAACCCTAACCCTAACCCTAACCCTAACCCTAACCCTAACCCTAACCCTAACCCTAACCCTAACCCTAACCCTAACCCTAACCCTAACCCTAACCCTAACCCTAACCCTAACCCTAACCCTAACCCTAACCCTAACCCTAACCCTAACCCTAACCCTAACCCTAACCCTAACCCTAACCCTAACCCTAACCCTAACCCTAACCCTAACCCTAACCCTAACCCTAACCCTAACCCTAACCCTAACCCTAACCCTAACCCTAACCCTAACCCTAACCCTAACCCTAACCCTAACCCTAACCCTAACCCTAACCCTAACCCTAACCCTAACCCTAACCCTAACCCTAACCCTAACCCTAACCCTAACCCTAACCCTAACCCTAACCCTAACCCTAACCCTAACCCTAACCCTAACCCTAACCCTAACCCTAACCCTAACCCTAACCCTAACCCTAACCCTAACCCTAACCCTAACCCTAACCCTAACCCTAACCCTAACCCTAACCCTAACCCTAACCCTAACCCTAACCCTAACCCTAACCCTAACCCTAACCCTAACCCTAACCCTAACCCTAACCCTAACCCTAACCCTAACCCTAACCCTAACCCTAACCCTAACCCTAACCCTAACCCTAACCCTAACCCTAACCCTAACCCTAACCCTAACCCTAACCCTAACCCTAACCCTAACCCTAACCCTAACCCTAACCCTAACCCTAACCCTAACCCTAACCCTAACCCTAACCCTAACCCTAACCCTAACCCTAACCCTAACCCTAACCCTAACCCTAACCCTAACCCTAACCCTAACCCTAACCCTAACCCTAACCCTAACCCTAACCCTAACCCTAACCCTAACCCTAACCCTAACCCTAACCCTAACCCTAACCCTAACCCTAACCCTAACCCTAACCCTAACCCTAACCCTAACCCTAACCCTAACCCTAACCCTAACCCTAACCCTAACCCTAACCCTAACCCTAACCCTAACCCTAACCCTAACCCTAACCCTAACCCTAACCCTAACCCTAACCCTAACCCTAACCCTAACCCTAACCCTAACCCTAACCCTAACCCTAACCCTAACCCTAACCCTAACCCTAACCCTAACCCTAACCCTAACCCTAACCCTAACCCTAACCCTAACCCTAACCCTAACCCTAACCCTAACCCTAACCCTAACCCTAACCCTAACCCTAACCCTAACCCTAACCCTAACCCTAACCCTAACCCTAACCCTAACCCTAACCCTAACCCTAACCCTAACCCTAACCCTAACCCTAACCCTAACCCTAACCCTAACCCTAACCCTAACCCTAACCCTAACCCTAACCCTAACCCTAACCCTAACCCTAACCCTAACCCTAACCCTAACCCTAACCCTAACCCTAACCCTAACCCTAACCCTAACCCTAACCCTAACCCTAACCCTAACCCTAACCCTAACCCTAACCCTAACCCTAACCCTAACCCTAACCCTAACCCTAACCCTAACCCTAACCCTAACCCTAACCCTAACCCTAACCCTAACCCTAACCCTAACCCTAACCCTAACCCTAACCCTAACCCTAACCCTAACCCTAACCCTAACCCTAACCCTAACCCTAACCCTAACCCTAACCCTAACCCTAACCCTAACCCTAACCCTAACCCTAACCCTAACCCTAACCCTAACCCTAACCCTAACCCTAACCCTAACCCTAACCCTAACCCTAACCCTAACCCTAACCCTAACCCTAACCCTAACCCTAACCCTAACCCTAACCCTAACCCTAACCCTAACCCTAACCCTAACCCTAACCCTAACCCTAACCCTAACCCTAACCCTAACCCTAACCCTAACCCTAACCCTAACCCTAACCCTAACCCTAACCCTAACCCTAACCCTAACCCTAACCCTAACCCTAACCCTAACCCTAACCCTAACCCTAACCCTAACCCTAACCCTAACCCTAACCCTAACCCTAACCCTAACCCTAACCCTAACCCTAACCCTAACCCTAACCCTAACCCTAACCCTAACCCTAACCCTAACCCTAACCCTAACCCTAACCCTAACCCTAACCCTAACCCTAACCCTAACCCTAACCCTAACCCTAACCCTAACCCTAACCCTAACCCTAACCCTAACCCTAACCCTAACCCTAACCCTAACCCTAACCCTAACCCTAACCCTAACCCTAACCCTAACCCTAACCCTAACCCTAACCCTAACCCTAACCCTAACCCTAACCCTAACCCTAACCCTAACCCTAACCCTAACCCTAACCCTAACCCTAACCCTAACCCTAACCCTAACCCTAACCCTAACCCTAACCCTAACCCTAACCCTAACCCTAACCCTAACCCTAACCCTAACCCTAACCCTAACCCTAACCCTAACCCTAACCCTAACCCTAACCCTAACCCTAACCCTAACCCTAACCCTAACCCTAACCCTAACCCTAACCTAACCCTAACCCTAACCCTAACCCTAACCCTAACCCTAACCCTAACCCTAACCCTAACCCTAACCCTAACCCTAACCCTAACCCTAACCCTAACCCTAACCCTAACCCTAACCCTAACCCTAACCCTAACCCTAACCCTAACCCTAACCCTAACCCTAACCAACCCTAACCCTAACCCTAACCCTAACCCTAACCCTAACCCTAACCCTAACCCTAACCCTAACCCTAACCCTAACCCTAACCCTAACCCTAACCCTAACCCTAACCTAACCCTAACCCTAACCCTAACCCTAACCCTAACCCTAACCCTAACCCTAACCCTAACCCTAACCCTAACCCTAACCCTAACCCTAACCCTAACCTAACCCTAACCCTAACCCTAACCCTAACCCTAACCCTAACCCTAACCCTAACCCTAACCCTAACCCTAACCTAACCCTAACCCTAACCCTAACCCTAACCCTAACCCTAACCTAACCCTAACCCTAACCCTAACCCTAACCTAACCCTAACCCTAACCCTAACCCTAACCCTAACCTAACCTAACCCTAACCCTAACCCTAACCCTAACCCTAACCTAACCCTAACCCTAACCCTAACCCTAACCCTAACCCCAACCCCAACCCCAACCCCAACCCTAACCTAACCCTAACCCTAACCCTAACCTAACCCTAACCCTAACCCTAACCCTAACCTAACCCTAACCCTAACCCTAACCCTAACCCTACCCTAACCCTAACCCTAACCCTAACCCTAACCCTAACCCTAACCCTAACCCTAACCCTAAACCCTAACCCTAACCCTAACCCTAACCTAACCCTAACCCTAACCCTAACCCTAACCCTAACCCTAACCCTAACCTAACCCTAACCCTAACCCTAACCCTAACCCTAACCCTAACCTAACCCTAACCCTAACCCTAACCCTAACCCTAACCCTAACCCTAACCTAACCCTAACCCTAACCCTAACCCTAACCCTAACCTAACCCTAACCCTAACCCTAACCCTAACCCTAACCCTAACCTAACCCTAACCCTAACCCTAACCCTAACCCTAACCCTAACCCTAACCCTAACCCTAACCTAACCCTAACCCTAACCCTAACCCTAACCCTAACCCTAACCCTAACCCTAACCCTAACCCTAACCCTAACCCTAACCTAACCCTAACCCTAACCCTAACCCTAACCCTAACCTAACCCTAACCCTAACCCTAACCCTAACCTAACCCTAACCCTAACCCTAACCCTAACCTAACCCTAACCCTAACCCTAACCCTAACCCTAAACCCTAACCCTAACCCTAACCCTAACCCTAACCCTAACCCTAACCCTAACCTAACCCTAACCCTAACCCTAACCCTAACCTAACCCTAACCCTAACCCTAACCCTAACCTAACCCTAACCCTAACCCTAACCCTAACCCTAACCCCAACCCTAACCCTAACCCTAACCCTAACCTAACCCTAACCCTAACCCTAACCTAACCCTAACCCTAACCCTAACCCTAACCTAACCCTAACCCTAACCCTAACCCTAAACCCTAACCCTAACCCTAACCTAACCTAACCCTAACCCTAACACCTGGTCTAAAACCTGACTGGAATTTCTCACAAATATCATTTTTCTCTAGAAATGAGTATAATTGTGAGGATACTACCTTTTCTAGTATCTTGGCCAGGAATGGGAGTTTTGAGATTGGTCTATAATTTACTAGGTCTTTGGGTTCAAGTTGTGGTTTTTTAATGAGAGGCTTAATAATAGCCAGTTTGAAAGATTTGGGGACATATCCTAACGACAATGAGGAGTTAATAATAGTCAGAAGAGGATCTATGACTTTTGGAAGCACCTCTTTTAGTAGCTTAGATGGAATAGGGTCTAACATACATGTTGTTGCTTTTGATGATTTTACAAGTTTACACAGTTCTTCCTCTTGTATAGTAGAGAATGAATGGAACTGTTCCTCTGGGGTTTTAAAAATGTTATGCGATACAGTAGCTAATGGCTGAATGGTTACGATTTTATCTGGAATAGTGTCAATTTTAGAAGTGAAGTAGGTCATAAAGTCATTACTGCTGTGGTCCTGGGCAATGTCAGCACTTGTTGAGGCTATATTTTTCGTTAGTTTAGACACAGTGTTGAATAAATACTTGGGGTTATGTTTGTTTTCTTCTAAAAGATTAGAAAAGTAATCGGATCTAGCAGTTTTTAATGCCTTTCTGAAGGATAGGTTACTTTCCCGCCAAGCAATACGAATTACCTCTAGTGTTGTTTTCCTCAAACTGCGTTCCATTTTTCGGGCTGCTCTCTTTAGACTGCGAGTATGCTCATGTCACAGGCCGGCTAATAGCCTGTGGCATAAATGAAGGGACACGCACAACAAGGTATAGGCCAAAAAATTTTGTCTTTATTGTAAACCAAAAGTATTAACTTTTAGCAAAGAAAAAAGAATGAGGTTTGATAATGTCATAATGTAAAGTGTATGCAAAGTGCACGGATGTGTAAATCTGTGTGTGTGTGTGTGTGTGTGTGTGTGTGAACATAACTATGTGGAAACTAAGTAAAACCACAAAGGAGCAAACAACACAGGATCATACCTGGAGGAGCAGAGAGAGAGAGAGAGTGATTAGTCAAAGAGTTTAAATACCCTGAGCCCAGGTGGCTCCATTCACTAACGACCCTCCTCTACCTACAGGAGGAACTGCCCCTGAGAAACCGAGGAGGGGCCGTGACACTCATTATACCAAGGAGTGAAACTTTTTTACTTGACCTTCCTTAAGCTTAAGGGGGCAACGGAATTTAAAATGCTTGAAAAGAGCGAGTCTGTCGTTTTGATTACATTATCGAGTTGTTCTGGTGTGCTGGATATGCTATGAAATTCGGATACATCAGGGAGATTACTTATAAAGTCGTCTTTTGTGGTAAAAGTGATGGTTCTACAATATTTGTAACAAGAGGTTGGATTTACAACTCTGGCAATATTTAGTTTGCACAACACTAAATAGTGATCTGAGATATCATCACTTTGCTGCAATACTTCAACATCATCAAGATAAATTCCATGTGACAATATTAAATCTAGGGTATGGTTTCGGCAGTGGGTGGGTCCTGAAACATGTTGTCTAACCCCAATAGAGTTCACAATATCTATAAAGGCTTATCCTAATGCATAATTTTCATTATTAACATGGGCATTAAAATCGCCAACTATTAAAACTTTGTCTGTAGCCATAACCAACTCAGATATAAAATCCCCAAACTCTTTAATGAGGTCTGTATGGTGCCCTGGTGGCCTGTATACAGTAGCCAGTGCAAACATCAAAGGGATTTATCATTCAAATTTGCTTCTCTGGGTAGTGTTACATGAAGCACCATTACTTCAAACGAGTTATACTTGAATCCTGCCCTATGAGAAGTTTTTAAAATATAGTTATTTTTCCCTTTCAACGCGGCTCATGTTTATAACAGTAATCTTGTGGGGTGGACTCATTTAAAATAATGTAATGATCAGTTTTTAACATAGTCTCTGTCAAACAAAGAACATCTAAATTATGATCAGTGATCAAATTATTTAAAAAAAGTGATTTTTTAGAAAGGGATCTGATATTCAATAAACCAAGCTTTATTATTTGTTTGTCAGAAGTGTAGCTGTTTTTTATTTGTTGAACCTCAATGACCCGGTGCGCTTTCTCACGGTCCCCGGGACGCAGCTCCGCGACTCGGGCAGCTAGAGACTCGTGGCCGGTCTCCTTGGAAAGGACCCACTACAAAGAAGGGAACCGGAGATAGGCTACCAAAAGCCCGCCTGACACACTGACAGCCAGGAAAAGCATATGATTTGCTGGCGTGTCCTTCGAGACTTCGTTGGTCGATAACTCAATGCCTGGGAAGGCTATCGGCTCGAGCATGGTCTTGTTGGAAAGGTCTTCGCCGGGGCTTTCTGCGGATGTGAACCTCACGTGTGCGCCCAATTTCTCCGTGGAGAAAGCGCACCGGGTCCGTCAAACGGTTTTCCGGGAATTACCTCGTGGCACAGCCACGCAGAGACACGTGCTACAATGCGTTGGAAAGAACGTTGATGGCATCATATTAGGTTTAAAACTTGCACATGTCCAACCTGGGGGAGTGAAGTGGCAAGTGTTGAAAACCTTGGGTATAATGCATCGAGTTTCGAGCACGTATCATCCGAAAAGTCAGGTTGCGATCGAAGGTTTTCACCAGACGCTGAAGTCAATGTTAAGGAAGTATTGCCTGAGTTCTGGTAAAGAGTGGGATGAGGGAGTACCACTATTTTTCTTTGCAGTTCGTGAGACAACTCAAGAATCTCTAGGATTTAGTCCTGCAGACTTGGTATTCGGACATACAGTATGAGGTCCACTCAAGGTATTGAAGGACGGAATGATGAATGACACCAAGTTGGCAAAACAAAGTGTGCTGGATTATGTCAGTCGGTTCCGAGAACGACTGCATAATGCATGGTCATTGGCACGAGCATCACTGTCGGCCACCCGAGAGGGCATGAAAAAACGCTACGATCAAAAAGCTGTTGTATGGGAAATCCGACCGGGCGATGAAGTTCTAGTATTGTTACCAATACCTGGTTCAGTTCTGACCGCTCGTTTCTCTGGGCCTTACCAAGTATCCAGGAGACTGAGTGAGACAGATTTTGTAATTTCTACGCCTGACCGTAAACGAAAATTTCGCACTTGCCACATCAATATGTTGAAATTGTATTGTTCTCGTACGGTATCTGAAGAATCGCCGGAGGAAGTAGAGAAACCCGTTGCTGTTCGTGGTGAGGTTTTAGCTGCTGCAGTTATCGCTCTACCTGACTCCACCACAGGGTATGGGAATGTGTTGGTGCCACCTTCGGGTGATTGTGATACTGATGATGGTGTTGCACTTCGTAATGATTTGTCGACGTGTGGGAGACTTGAGAATTCAGAAGTTCCAGGAAACTTGCCAGCTAAGCTTGACAATTTGTTTGAATCCCAGCAACAGGATATGATTCAATTAATTCAAGAATTTTGCGTGCTTTTTGGTGATGTGCCAACACAAACCCAAATACTACAGCATGATATTCAAGTGACCTGTGAGTCTGCTATTAAACAACATGCTTATCGGGTGAACAATACCAAACCTTCCGTGATGAGAACTGAGGTCGAGTATTTGTTGAGAAATGATTTAGCTGAGCCTAGTTTTAGTCCATGGAGTTCTCCTTGCTTGCTGGTTCCAAAGTCCGATGGTACATTTTGCTTTTGCACAGATTATTGAAAAGTTAATTCTGTGACTGTACCAGATAGTTATCCTCTTCCTAGGATGGAAGATTGCATTGATAATCTCGGTTCTGCTAAATTTGTAACGAAATTAGATTTGCTGAAAGGGTATTGGCAAGTGCCATTGACTGCTCAAGCTGCAGAAATTTCAGCTTTCGTTACACCTGATAACTTCCTACAGTCCCGTGTGATGGCGTTCCGGCTGCAAAACGCCCCCGCAACTTTTCAGCGCCTTGTAAATATTGTATTGTCAGGAGTTCAGAACTGTAATGCATACTTGGACGACTTGGTGATCTATTCGTTTACATGGTCTGAGCATTTGACTGTTCTTCGGACAGTTTTTGAACGGTTGGCTGGCGCCTCACTAACAGTTAACTTGGTCAAGTGTGAATTCGGTTGAGCCACAATCACTTACTTGGGTAAGGAAGTAGGGCAAGGTCAAGTTCGTCCTGTTAGTGCCAAAATATCCGATTCCGATTCCGATTCCTACGACCAGACGCAATTTACGCCGGTTTCTAGGAATGGCTGGTTACTACAGAAGTTTCTGCAAGAATCTCTCCGTTGTAGTACATCCTTTGACCAGTTTGTTAAGTCCAGCGAATGCCTTTATTTAGTGCACCTGTCCTCGCTGCTCCGAATTTTTCACATGCTTTTAAGTTGGAAGTAGACGCTAGTGCTTTAAGCATGGGTGCTGTTCTTATTCAAGAAGATGATGATGGTCTGGAGCATCCACTTTGTTACTTTTCTCTAAAATTCAACCGACATCAACAAAATTACTCTACTATTGAGAAGGAAGCTTTAGGTCTGACTCTGGCGTTGCAGTTTTTCGAAGTTTATGTAGGTTCATCTATTCTTCCTGTTACTGTGTACACCGACCACAATCCTTTGGTGTTCTTGACTCGAATGTATAATCACAATCAACGCCTTATGCGTTGGTCATTGATTGTGCAGAATTATAATTTGATTATCATGCACAAAAAGGGTTCTGAAAATATCATCGCTGACACGTTATCTAGAGCTTAAAAGCTGCCTTAGGAAACATCTTAAGGGGGTGAGTGTTACGTACGCTGTGCTGCGTAGTCTGTTTTGTTATATACTTGTATATGTTGTGTGTTACGTATGCGTTGCTACGTAGTCTGTGTTGATATATATATATTATGCTGTGCATATATGTGGGTGCGTTTGTACCAGCTGTCTGTTTCAGGGATGGCATGTGAGTGGAGGAACCGCCTGTCAATCAACAGACGTCAGACGCTGACGTCAGGATTGCGCAACCAATCACCTGTCCTGAGGCTGTTTATGAATGGAGCAAACTTCAAAGGGAGGCTCTGACTCTGGGGTGAGTACACACTCCGTGACGACGGTCTCTTGTTCGAGAGTCCAGTCTGAGAGGCTGATTTGGGGGCTCACTGCTGTTACTACTTAGCAGTTAGATCAGTTCTCTGTTTGTTCGTGCTTGTGTGTTTTATGCTTGAGTATTCGATGATCATGTTTGAGTGACCGCTGTTCTTTGACGCTTCATCTCAAATTATTATTCAACGCTGTATAATTGGGTAAGAGAGGTTGTGAGACAGGTAGGCAGGTCGCGACCTACATTCACCACACGTATTTCATCCATGTATTAGACACACCAGGTTTAGCAGTAGTGCTATGATTGTACGTTTTGTTTGGGGTAGTTAGGTAGTTTAGTTATGGCGTTTTCGGACGCTGAAGATGTTTCTTTCTACATCTTTTGTTGGTAGTTAGTTTACTTCTAAAATCTTTATTTATATGAGTTGTTTGGTTTTGTTTTGTTCTTTGATTTAAGCACCACTCGTTTGCTCCTTCCTCTCTCCCAGTTTGTTTGTTGATTTGTTTTCTTCTTTATCCTGTTTAATTGTATATTTTGTAAATATTCTTTATTTTCACTACTTTATTACTTTTCACTTTATTGTTAAACACAAATTAAACCCTTTTCAATTGAAGTCGTTGGTCTTGGGTCATCCTTTTGCAGTCTCCCCTACTGTCTGAAATGCACACACGCTCATCCTGTGTTATGTCTGATATGCTAGACAATTTAACATCTAATTAACGAGGGACGTAACACATGGAAAGCCAAGAAAGGCATATGATTTGCTGGCGTGTCCTTCGAGAATTCGTCGGTCAATAACTCGATGCCTGGGAAGACTAGAGGGTTGAACTTGGACTCGTTGGAAAGGTCTCCACCGGGGCTTTCTGGAAATACGAACCCTGCGTGTGTGCCCTTTTTCCATATGGAGATTGCGCACCGGGTCCTGTGGAAAATGATATAATCTTATGTTGCATTAAACAGCTTTTATGATTTATGTTTTATTAATCAATGCTGTATTAATCATCTTTATGATTTTATGTTTTATTAACCAATGCTGTATTAATCATCTTTCTAATACAATATCATGCTCTTATGTTTTATTAGTTTATGTTTTATTAACCATTCATTAGCAATAAGTGCATTAAAATTTAACCATATGTCTCCTGCTATGAATTTCTCTGTGTGCAAATAAGGATGTGCTACAACAGGAATGTGTGTGTGAGTGTAAAAGGGAAGAAAGCTAAGGCCTGTAATGTCTCAAGCTGACCTTAAGCTGACCTTAAGAACTAAACAACAAGATTTAAGATGCACCTATACTGAGGGTGTACTGATCGGAGACATACACACACACATATTCCATACCATATAAGACAAAAAAGTTGATGATATATTGTTTCTGGGAAAACAGAGAAACTTAGTTGTTTTGCAGAAACTAAAGGAGAAGTCTGCCATTGACCAAAGGAGACAAAGGACTGATCAGCCATTGGTGGAAACCAGGGAAAACCTCCAACCACTCCGAAGATAGAACGACGATACATACTATATAAATATTGTGTGATTTTGTTACTGAGTTATTGGTCAGTGTGGAAGTTGTGGACTGACAACCCAGCGCTGTATTCTGATCAATAAAGTTTCAACTTATTCGACAAGTCTGATCTCCGATTTTTGAACACGTAAGGACATTTTTCGCAAGGTCCATCAGTCCGTAAAACGGTTTCCCTGGAATAACTGCGGGGTGCAGCCACGCGGAGACCCGTGCAACGACGCGTTAGAAAGACCCTATATGGCTTCATGTTAGGATCAAAGCTTGTACATGTCCTACCCGGGGTCTCTTTGGTGCGCCCCGCAAAATAGGTGACTAGCGCTAAAACACGGTCCCCGGGACACAGCTGCGCGACCCGGGCAGCTAGAGGCTAAAAAAGGGAGAGCCAGACCTTTCCAACGAGCTATAGCACGACCCTCTACGACAAGTAAAACCGGAGTTAGGCTATTACAAGCCCGCCTGATGCACGGACAGGCAAGAAAGGCATATGATTTGCTGGCTTGTCCTTCGAGACTTCGTCGGTCAATAACTCGAAGCCTGGGAAGGCTAGAGGCTCTAGCTTGGACTCGTTGGAAAGGTCTCCGCCGGGGCTTTCTGGAAATGTGAATCTACATGTGCGCCCTTTTTCTCCGTGGAGAAAGCGCACCGGATCCTTCAAACGGTTTCCCTGGAATAACTGTGGGGCGCAGCCACGCAGAGACTCGTGCTACAACGCGTTAGAAAGAACGTATATGGCTTCATGTTAGGTTCAAAGTTTATAAATGTCCTACCCGGGGGCTCTTTGGTGCGCCCCGCGAAATAAGTGACTAGCACTAAAACACGTTTGCCCGGGACACAGCTCCACGACCCGGGCAGCTAGAGGCTCGTGGCCGGTCTCCCTGGAATGGAGAGAGCCAGACCTTTCCAACGAGCCAAAGCACGACCCTCTACGACAAGGACAACCGGAGATAGGCTATTACAAGCCCGCCTGAAGCACGGACAGCCAAGAAAGGCATATATAGGATAGCAGTGTCCTTCGAGAATTCGTCGGTCAATAACTCGATAACTGGGAAAGCTAGAGGCTCTAGCTTGGACTCGTTGGAAAGGTCGCCGCCGGGGCTTTCTGGAAATGCTAACCCCTTCTGTGCACCCTTTTTGTCAATGTCAATGTCACCTTTATTTATATAGCGCTTTTGACAAAATAAATTGCATCAAAGCAGCTTAACAACAATAATTAGTAAACAGTGTGTCATAATGCTTAATGTTAAAAGTTAATACATTATTGAATTCGGGGATATTATCTCTGTTCAGTTTAATGGTATCTGTGCATTCATTTTCAATTCGTTGGTGTCTTTGTTCACTTTGAAAAATGTCTGTGCGTTCAAATGCAAACGATATCGTTGTAAATGAGGGGACCCCAACCAAGCAAGCCAGAGGCGACAGTGGCAAGGAAACCATAACTCCAACGGTGACAGAAATGGAGAAAAAATCCTTGGGAGAAACCAGGCTCAGTTGGGGGGCCAGTTCTCCTCTGACCAGACGAATCCATCAGTTCAATTCCAGGCTGCAGCAGAATGAAAAAGACACATCTGTGTGCTGTGGTCGTATCCTGATGATCGTCAAAGACGAGGTCTTCGCAGGGGATTGGTATCCGTGGTGTTCTTGTACTGGACTTTGCTTTGTTCGAGGGCTGTAGAGGGATTTTCTAGTTCCGGACCCACCATCTGGTCCAGAGAAGAATCATCTGTCTCCTGTGGTCCCATCATCTGGTCCAGAGAAGAATCATCTGTCTCCTGTGGTCCCATCATCTGGTCCAGAGAAGAATCATCTGTCTCCTGTGGTCCCATCATCTGGTCCAGAGAAGAATCATCTGTCTCCTGTGGTCACATCTTGATGGTTAGCTGAGGAAAGGTCTTGCGAGGGATCTGCATAATGGTGTTCTAGTCGTCCTGGTCTCTGCTATCCTTTCGGGCCCTAAGGGTCCTTTATCCAAAATCTGGTCTGGATACGCACTGGATCCTGTTGACTGCAATGCCATCTGATCTGGATATGGGCTGGATCTGGTGGCTCCAAAGAGCTCGCAAGGAGAAACAGACTGATATTAGCGTAGATGCCATTCTACTAAAGTTATAGCAGATATATGGTGTAGTGTGGAGAGTGTTCCCTGTTCCGGATTTCTTACATAAATGCAGCCTAAGAATCCTTTAACGGATTTGAATATTAGACGCATGTTAGTATTTATGTGTCAGCCAGGTTAAAGAGATGGGTTTTTAATCTAGATTTAAACTGCAAGGGTGTATCTGCCTCCCGAACACTATTAGGTAAGTTATTCCATAGTTTAGGCGCCAAGTAGGAAAAGGATCTGCAGTTGATTTTGAAATTCGAGGTATTATCAAATTTCCTGAGGTTTGAGAAAGTAGCGAACGCATAGGATTATTATGTAACAGGAGCTCTTTCAAATATTAAGGTGCTAAACCATTCAAGGTTTTGTAAGTAATAAGTAAGATTTTAAAATCTATATGAGGTTTGATAGGGAGTAAAGGGTTTTCTATGCTTGTTATAGGGTTTTATATGTTATATGTGTTAAAAGGGATTTTTCTTACCATTATAACTTTTATATTTGTTGATTTTAAAGATGTTTGAGAATAATCAAGTGTGAATTAACTAAGACTCAGGAATATAACTTTGTGTGATTCTAGATGTAAAAGAATGTACTTAAACATGGGTGGGGGATACGTACATGCAAAGAGCAAATGGCACAGGGGATGGGGTCTTCCTACCGGGGCTTCCTGGGAGATCAAAGAAAATATGTAAGGAGGAGAGAGGGTCTTCCTAGCGGGGTTTCCTGGGGGGAGACAGTTGCACAGGGTCATCAGTTGTACAGGGTTGCAGAATATGCATAAGTGTTGTGTTACAGGGAACCAAAACGAGAAGCTGATTGGAGAAAGAACGAAAGGAGGAGATCTATATGGAACTGGGAGGCTGTCCCGAAGAAAGAAGACACACCTTACACATACACATATAAATATGCTGTAACACATTTGCACGGGGTTGTTGTTGTTTACTCCTACTCCTACAAGAGGATGCGTAAATAGAACAACCCGGCCGTGGTTGTTTGCTCCTGGGAGAGGAAGCGTAAATAGAACAACCCGGCCGTTGTGTTTATTCTGATCAATAAAAGTTTCAGCTTATTCTACAAGTTTGATCTCCGATTTTTGAGCACGTAAGGACATTTTCAAGGTCCATCAGGAGCCAGTGCACTGTTGACAGGACCGGAGTAATGTGGTCGTACTTCCTGGTTCTTGAAAGAACTCTTGCTGCAGTATTTTGGACTAACTGTTATTTGTTTACTAAGCGTGCAGAACAACCACCTAATAAAGCATTGCAGTAATCCAACCTTGAGGTCATAAATGCATGGATTAACATTTCTGCATGTGATATTGAGAGCATGGGCTGTAATTAAGATATATTTTTGAGGTTTTACAAATGCTCGATACGTGGCTTTCTAAGGAGAGATATTTATCAAATAGCACACCCAAGTTCCTAACTGATGACGAAGAGCTTACAGGGCAGCCATCAAATTTTACAAATTTTTCTAGGTTGTTTCAGGCAGAGTTTTAGGTCCTATAATTAACACCTCTGTTTTTCCAGAGTTAAGCAGCAGCAAATTACCCGTCATCCAGTTTTTTATATCGACTATGCATTCCATAAGTTTTTTGAATTTGTGTGTCTCACCGGGTAGTGAGGAAATATAGAGCTGAGTACCATCAGCATAACAGTGGAAGCTGACACCATGCTGCCTGATGATAGCTCCCAAAGGTAACATATATAGCATGAAGAGTAGCGGGCCAAGAACTGAGCCTTGAGGTACTCCATACTGAACTTGTGTTCGATATGATAGCTCTTCATTTAATGCTACGAGTTGATAGCGGTCACTTAAGTATAACTTAAACCATGCTAATGCACTTCCATTTATGCCTACAACATGTTCAAGTCTATGTAGAAGAATGTTGTGGTCTATAGTATCAAAGGCAGCGCTAAGATCCAGTAACCCTAATAAGGAAATACAGCCACGGTCGGACGAGAGGAGAAGGTCATTTGTAACTCTAAGGAGAGCAGTCTCAGTGCTATGATGTGGTCTAAAACCTGACTGGAATTTCTCAGAGATATCATTTTTCTTTAGAAATGAGTATAATTGTGAGGATACTACCTTTTCTAGTATCTTGGACAGGAATGGGATATTTAAGATTGGTCTATAATTTACTAGGTCTTTGGGGTCAAGTTGGGGCTTTAATGAATGGCTTAATAATAGCCAGTTTGAAAGATTTGGGGACATATCCTAACGACAATGAGGAGTTAATAATAGTCAGAAGAGGATCTCTGACTTTTGGAAGCACCTCTTTTAGTAGCTTAGATGGAATAGGGTCTACCATACATGTTGTTGTTTTTGATGATTGTACAAGTTTACACAGTTCTTCCTCTTGTATATTAGAGACTTAATGGAACTGTTCCTCTGGGGTTTTAAAAATGTTATGCGATACAGTAGCTAATGGCTGAATGGTTACGATTTTATCTGGAATAGTGTCAATTTTAGAAGTGAAGTAGGTCATAAAGTCATTACTGCTGTGGTGCTGGGAAATGTCAGCACTTGTTGAGGCTATATTTTTCGTTAGTTTAGACACAGTGTTGATTAAATCCAAAGACTTCAGCGTCGGCCTCCAACAAGCTGCATATTTTGTTGTGCCGAAGTACCCATGAACGCAGCATCCTTGGACATGTACATGGCAGATTCCAACTGCGTTGAGCATAGCTTGCATGAGGTATTCATCTTGCCTCGGCCCCTGCAGTTCGTTTCTCCTGAAGGATATACATCTGCACGGAATTGGCAGGCTGCCATATAACAGTGCTCTGAGACATCAGGTGGTTTTCTCAGCCAGCTTTTGGTTCCCGTAAAAGTCTCAGAAACAGTGAACGCCTTAATTTAAATTCCTAAACTAAGGGAACTATAACAAGATCCAAGGTTGAAGATATGGCGCCGAGCATGGCAGACGTGTTGCGAGCTCCACATAAATTTTGCAGTTTTTCGTTTGTTTTACTTGTTTTTTTTTTTTGTCCTACGTTTTGGAGGTTGTTTGTTTGACTGTTTACGACAAAACTTCTAAACATGGGTACCTACGTCGCAAACTGAAAACCGGACTTTGTGTTTCTGAACGCTGGTGACTTGTTTACAGATTAGGCATCAGAACTCTTTGTCTGGGCTGCACGGACGCAACATAGGAAACGCCGCCGGAAAAGAGGGAAGATAGCTGGTGTATTTTTCAGACTCAGGCGTAGTTCCCTCCGAGCTCCTCTCCTTACCATTGTGCTGATTAACGTTCAGTTTCTGGACAACAACTCCGTGAACTACGGGCACATCTCATACCAATGAGAGACAAGGGACTGTTGCATTATTTGCCTCACAGAAATCTGGATGTCTGCAGAGGTTCCAGACTCAGCCATCGAGCTCACGGGCTCTCCGTGCACCGCTCGGACAGAACAAAGAAGCTCACAGGGTAAAGCAAAGGTGGAGGGGTTTGTTTCTTTATCAACAACTTGTGGTGTGATGAGAGGAACCTACACTCTATTAATCCCCTGATCTGGAACTTCACATGCTTCTGTGTCGACCAATCTGGCTATCGAGGGAGTTCACAGCGGTCATCATCACAGCTGTTTACATTGCACCTCAAGTCAACAAAGAGCAGGCACTCAAGGTTCTGTATGGGAACATAAGTCAGCAGGAAAACGTGCACCCAGAGGCAGTGTTCATTGCAATGGGAGACTTTAACAAAGCAAACTTCAGGACAATAGCACCAAAATACTTTCAACAAATCACTATTAACACTCATGGTGGTCGTGTACTGGACCACTGTAACTCTCCCTACCGGGACGCCTACAAATCTCTGCCCCGCCCACCGTTCGGCAAATCAGATCGCTCCTCCATTCTGCTGCTGCCCACTTATAAGCAGAAACTGAAACGGGAAGCCCCCGCCCTCAGGACAATTCAATGCTGGACGGACCAATCAGATGATATACTTCAGGACTGATTTGATGACTTGGACTGGAACAAGTTAAGGGCAGCAATCCATGACAACATTGAGGCATGCTCAGACACTGTAACGTGTTTCATCAGGAAGTATGTAGATGATGTAGTGCCGACATAAACCAATCTACATCTACCCCAACCAAAAACCCTGGATTAACAGCAATGTTTAGGCAGCCTTTCAGCGCAGACATCTGATTTTAAATCTGTAGATGCTGACGATCGCAAACAAGCTAGTTACGATCTCAGGAAATCCATCAGAACTGCAAAATGACAATACAAAAACAAGGTGGAAGGACAATTCAACACTAACAATGCACGAAGTATGTGGCAAGGCATCACAAACATTACAGACTTTAAAGGGAATAAACCAGCTACTGTGAACATCGCTTCCTCTCTCTGCCAGATAAACTAAATAACTTTAATGCTCATTTGGAGGCTCACAACCCCGTCCACACAGATAGAGTTCAGATAGGTTAATATCCGTAAAGCTGCGGGTCCCAAGCCGTGTGCTTCGAGGATGCGCATACAAGCTGGCCGGTGTTTTCACAGACATTTTCAACCTCTCCCTCTGTCTGTCTGTGGTTCCTTCATGCTTCAAAACATCTACCATTGTGCCTATACCAAAGGAAAGCAAAACCACATGCTTACTGGAGGCCCGTTGCTCTCACACCCATCTTCAGTAAGTGTTTTGAGAGACTCATCAGAGATTACATCTGCTCTATGCTGCCTGCCTCATTGGACCCTCTACTATTTGCACATCGCAGTAACCGTTCCATGGATGCTGCCATTGCTTTTACCCTACGCACTGCTCTCTCCCACCTGGAAAATAAGAACACCTATGCGAGAATGCTGTTTGTGGACTACAGCTTAGCATTCAACACAATAGTGCCTTCCAAACTTGTTGCAAAGCTCCAGAATCTTGAAATAAACAGATCTCTGTGCAGCTGGATCCTGGACTTCCTGACAGGCAGAAGTCAGGTGGTCAGAATGGGCAAAATCACTTCATCCCCACTGACCCTCAACAATGGTGCTCCTCAGGGCTGTTTTCTCAGCCCACTCCTGTACTCCCTGTACACACACACACAACTGTACAGCCACACAGCTCCAATGTCATTGTTAAGTTTGCTGATGACACAACTGTGTTAGGCCATATCACCGACAACAATGAGACAGCCTACTAAATGTTGTCAGGAGCGCCACCTCTCACTCAACACTGACAAGACCAAGGAGCTGGTGGTAGATTTAAAGAGTCAGAGCAGAGAACACCTGTGGAGCGGGTGAGCAGTTTCAAGTTCCTCTGCGTCAACATCAGTGAGGATCTCACCTGGTCCATTCACACCGAAACAGTGCTGAAGAAGGCACAACAGCGCCTCTTCCTGAGACGGTTGAGGAAGTTTGGAATGAGCCCCAGCATCCTCAAAATCTTCTACACCTGCACCATAGAGAGCATCCGAACGTACTGCATCACTGCCTGGTTTGGAAACAGCACTGCTGGCAACCGCAAAGCTCTGAAAAGGGCCGTGCCTACTGCCAGCCACATAGCTGGAGGTGATCTTCCCTTCCTTTGCCTCCTCCATTGCCTGGAGAAGTGTCATGTTAGCATAGGGATAACGATCATACACTTTCCAGTGCCATGTGGAGGAAAAGTCCTCAATAGGATTTAAACATGGTGAATATGGAGGCAGGGTGAGAAAAGAAAATGGGGATTCATAGCAAACCAGTTTTGGACATGATAGGCATTATGAATCCTGACATTATCCCAGATGATGACAAACCTTGCCTTATTATAAGGGCCGTGTGTGGCGTTATGGTGCAGGACACCATTTTGTGAAATTGCAGCACACATTGCAATGTTTCCGCCAAGTTGTCCAGGGACATTGACAAAAAAATTGTGACCTCATTAAGGATATGGTTGCGTATTTCACTGATTGTAATAGCATTAAGGGCCAAAACCAAGTTCACAATAGCCGTCTCCTGCACTTCAGTGAACATGTGACCTCGCCCACCATGGTGACTTGTTGTTGTTTCATTTGAGAAGAGTGTATGAGCCCTGTGGATAAAAGGCCTAAGTATGAATATAAACAAAGGGATGTGTGAATACTGAGTATCAATAAGAAAATAATTGGTATAATAGAGAGAGGTAAAGGGGTACAGTATCTTGCTAAAGTACTAGTGGTGGGCATAGATTCATTTTTTAATCTAGTTTAATATCACTGTAAACTTGAATTTAATCTAGATTAAAATGGCTAGTTTGAATTCTGTCGAAGGCATTCAGAATACGTGTGCTACCCAAATAATGACCAAAAGTAAGTCATTGCACAAGGTGCAAACAACCTTATGCCGCGTTAACACAAGACGCGTGTAGTTTGACGGTTGAACATTTAAGTTCATTCGCGTGCACAATTTGCCTCCTTCGTGTCATTCGTGTCATTTTCTGCAGGAAAATTCCTCGTGTCTATTTGCGTCTCTGCATTGACTTAACATGTAAATTACTCGCGTCTGGTGTGAACGAAGCATTAGTCTTGTCAAGGTTTCAATTGGGAAGTTTCTTAAAAATAAATGTGCCCTGAAGCAAACCCGGCGGCTTCGCAGGTACATCCATGTTAGCACGTGTGATGAGGTCATTTCACATTAGGAATACACACAGGTTAGAAGACTCGCTCTCTCCCCCACCTTTGCAATTCGACTACGTAAACATCCGTGCTATAAGATCAAGATGAAAGTCCTCATAGCTTGTGTAGTATAGATGCAGCTCCCAACCAAACTTTGAGAATAGATTAACGGTGATATTTTTTTTATCGCCCGATAAGAGTCTCACGTTAAGGCAGCACGTTAACGCCGATAACGGCCCACCACTATGAAGGACACTTCAGTCATTGTTCAATGGCAGTGGGCTTCAAACCATCAACCTTCTACTTACAAGTCCAACTCTCTTACCACCAGACCACGAACAACATCCTGACCCCCTTACCCCTTACCTCTTTCTATGGTAAATTCATTGATATTGTACAACAGGCAGTGCTGCCGAATACAGCAACAACAAATAAAGGCATACAGATTTGTAACAACAAGAATGGGAGCAAATGGTGACAACATTTTCACTTTTGATGACTATCCTTTGAAAAGTCAGCAGTATGCACCTGTTGTTATGGGTTAAATATTTGAGCTCTGAACTGGGTTAAACCCTGTATGAAATGTTTAATAGTGTCATGATTCTGCCTTTCTTGGTCATGTATTTCCTGATTTTGGCAGAATCATTGCAGACCTGTGTTCTGTGTGAGTGTCACATGGCATTGTTTAGTTATGACATGACATGCCATGTGCTCTCTTGTCTCGTCTCTTGACCCCATCCCCATGTTATCCTGTCTATCTTCCCGCCATTGTTTCATTCCCCACACCTGCCCCGTGTCGTTATCCCTTGTTATGTTTCCCTATATAAAGCCCTTGTGTTTTCTATCCTGTGCTGGATCATTACCTACCTGTCTGTGGTTTGTTGTGAAGTTTTTTGTTAAGTTTCTTTTGATCTTGTTTACCCCCTTGAGGGATTTTTTAATGTATTTTTTTTGTATAAATAAACTTTTTGTTGAGAGTTGTCTGCAATTGGGTTCTGTCATCTCAAACCTCGTGACAGAATATCCAGCCATTAAAGAACCCAGCAGACAGCTCTCAAGAACCCAGCAGACACACTGTTCGTGTCTCTGGGTCTTCCTGTGTGTTCCAGTCTGTGGGCCCCCTGGTGGATGCTGGGTGAGGGCCCTCTGGATCTGTTCCTGTCCAAGGCTCTTCATGTTTGTTCCTGTCTCTGGGCCTTCCTGTATGTTCCAGTCTGTGGGCCCCCTGGTGGATGCTGGGTGAGGGCCCACTGGAGTCTGTTCCTGTCCGAGGCCCTTCAAGTGTGTTCGTGTCTCTGGGCCTTCCTGTACGTTCCAGTCTGTTTGCCCATTATTTTTTGTGATGTGTTTCTGGTCTTGTCATTTTCCATGTCTGGTGTGTTCCCCCAGCTGTGTCCCCTTCAGGGTTGCTAGGTGTTCCAAGAGGGGGGGTGCTGTCATGATCTGGTCCTTCTTGTTATGTATTCTCTAGTATTGTGGACCGGGTCGTGACAGCACCAGGTCCCTGTGCTGTTTGTGTTTATATCCTGTTCTGTTTGTCGGCCCCCTTGAGGAACGCCAGGATGTCGTTCCTTAAGGGGGGGTTCTGTCATGATTCTGCCTATCTTGGTCATGTTTTTCCTGATTTTGGCATTGTTTTATGACATGCCATGTGCTCTCTTGTCTCATCTCTTGACCCTGCCCCCTTGTGATCCTGTCTATCTTCCCATCATTGTTTCATTCCCCACACCTTCCCAGTGTCGTTATCCCTTGTTATGTTTCCCTATATAAAGCCCTGGTGTTTTCTGTCCTGTGTCGTGGCATTACATGTTTGACTCGTGTTTTGTAAATGTTGATACCCGTGTTTCCTGAAATCCTGTTCGTGTTAAGGTCTTGTCTAGTGTTTCCAGTTTATGTTCTTGTTTGAATTGTTTCTGCTTGTTACCTATTTTGCCTTGTTTTAGTTTATTAGAATTTAACCTTGTTTTTTTTCCCCTCGTGGAAAGTCTTTTGTTTGCCGTTTTCATAGTGTTTAATGTACTGTTTTCCCCATCGTGGGTTTTTGTTTTTTGTTATATTAAAGTCTTGTTTGTTCCCCTCAATCTCGCCCACATTTGGGTTCTCTCCTTCACCTCATCCCACCCATCCTGACAAATAGCACTTGGAAATTACATTTAATAATAAATATTTAATATTTATTAAATTATTAACAAATATTAAGTAATAAATGAAACCATTGTTGTCAAAATGACAAAAAGACAACCTGAAGCCGTATGAAGGATTTTCAAGATTACAAGATAATGTAATGAATGAAAAATGGAATGTAAGATGAAGTTGTTTGCTGAAACAGGTTTGTGGAATTTAACCAGGTTTGTTCAATTTTACCACCATAAGCTAATTTTATCACAAAAATCTGCTCAATATTACTGGACCAGATTCTGACTGTAGTGTCTTTAAGAGATCATTTTAATTTTAGATATCAGTGAATATGAGTTTGAAACTGTAAAAAAATCTACAATTCAGCGTCAGTGTATTGTATAGTTTAAATGCCAGTGAAATGGGTACAGGGGCTGACCTCCAGTGAAGAGATGCTGATGACGTCAAACATACCCTGTGTATTTTCAATCTTTCTCAGGATATGAATATTTCATGTCAACAATAAAAAAATTAAATACTTAAAAAATTATCCTTGAAATCCTTGATATCAAAATTATAATATCTTCTAGTAATAATTGCTAACAAAAATGTGCATTCTTAATAACAACAAGGACGTCATAACTCAGAAATGCACATCATTGATATAAATGTTTGTATTTTTGATTAGTGAAAAATGTAATTCACATAATATCACATAGGATACCGTCAAAAATTCAACTTAAGAAATCAATAATTTATTTATTGCATGTCAGAAATAGTATTTCAGATATTTAAAATAGATATTTTTATATTAACAATGGTGTGGTAACTAGTGACAATATCTATTCTTAATATCAACAATTGAATTACTACATATAAAAATGTTTTTTTTCATGATATCAATCATTACTTACTTCACTAGTGATAGAGATAATTCCTGATGTCAATTATTGAATTGTTGGACGAGAAAAAATAGCCGTTTTAGTTATGCAAAACTCTTCTCTGATTTGTTGATATCTGAAAACGATTTCTTCATATAAAAAAAACAACTACAACATATTGAAATAGATTCATAGGTATCAATATGGCACACCACATTAACTTTTAATCATTTTCAGGATATGATTTAAAAATGTAATTTTACCTAATACTATTGACTATTCTTGATATCAACAATAGAGTTTCTACTTATAACAATTGGTATTTTTGATATCAGTAATTACATTTTCACTGGAATTCTCGATATAAGTAATGATGTTAACATAAGCAGAAATTATATTATTTATTTCAAAATTCACATTTGACTTAGTTAAACTTTGCTAAAATTTGCTAAAATTTGACCTCAGACTGGGATTTTTTTATTGCAACTGTTTTACTAAAATGTAGAAATCTTGATGTGAAGAAAACAAATTGGGCCTGTAATCCTCTAGTACACCACTGGATATCAGTATTGTATAATGTCTATTTCATGTGTTCAGTCATAATGTTGTACTCTTGGGTTTATATAACAACAGTTACAGTATATACAGTCACACATTGTAAAATATCAAGTTCCTCGCCAATTTCATTTAAATTTAAAGGATTGAGAAGTCAAAAATGCTGAGTGTTTTCTTTTTTCCAAACCCTTATTTTTTTTTGTCAGCAAATCCAATTAAAAAATATTCCTTATCTTAATCAACCGCATTTGGTCCCATCACAATGACTCTATATAATTTTAAAATGAATGATAAACCCAATCTACGAGTGTTTGTCTGCTGAATTCCTAACCATTTGTTGTGGATTTCAGCAGGCGCCCGAGCACATGAAGCCGGACTCTATCCCAGCACATTACTGTGGAGACGCTGAAAAGATGAAAACCGTCTAGGTGTGAGTGATACATCAACCCTCCAACCTTCCTCTTTGCCCCTCCTGCTGAAAGTGATAAGATCAGTTGTGTTTGCTCTTGTCTCTGGTGATCTTTCTCAGTGGGCATGAAGGTGTGGGCACTGGAAACTCTTTGAGAAGATAGCAGGTGGTCTGCCAGAGTGCATCAAGCAGTCATGCCCGCTATATATAAGGCTCAAGCCTCACAAAGAACGACAAAGAGAGGAATACATTTGGTTTTTCTTTACACATCTTCCAAAGACATGTATATTTGTTAACATTTGTAATGAATTGACAACAAACAAAAAATATTTTTGACATATAGATAAAACAATAAATTGAAATGTGTAAGAGAAAGGAAGAGATATCCTAAGAGAACATAACACCAATAAAACTGCAACAGTACATATTTATTTATCAATGTATATTATATAAGTAAATATCACTAAAATAAACAGTTTATAAAATCTTTTAAAAACATTAAAATCCTTTTAGTAGACATTTTTAAAATCAGGTAGTAAAGTTTAAGTAAAACAATTAGTTTGGCTTAAGAAAGCAAGGCCTCGAGAATTTAAAATAGTTTAAAGTTGAACATTGTGCGAACACAGTCTGAAAATAATGAGACAGTATGAAGAAAGCCATCTAAATATGATGTAGGGATGTGTTAGTATGTTAATATCATAAAATGACTTGTGATAACATGTTTCTTGCATAATGTAAACACAATTTAGACGTTGTTACCCTGATGTTAACATGATTTGGACATTACTATATGTTTATATAATGTTACATGATTAGCATGTTGCTTGCATGATGCTTTTGCAATTATCACTGTTAATAGCATGCTAACGTGATAAGCACTTTTTAAGCATGATTATAACGCGACAAGCATTTTCCTGGTATTATACTAATGCAATAAGCACTTTAACATAATTTTAACGTGATCTGCACTGTTGCTAGCATGATGCTAATGTAATTTGTATTTATTGGTCTCGCTAAATGGTTGCTAAGCTAAAGCGTTTGGTTGCTCTGGGCGTGGCTCGGTATATTTAACTTCATAACAATCCAAGCAGTGGTGCCGTACCTACTCTCAGGCCCCAGGCAAAGAGAGCGGGTAGGGGTCACAATGTTTCAAATATTGGTGTAAATTATTGTGTAAATAAGTGTGGAAATAGTGTAATAGTGTAATCAATAATAATCAATAATTACTAAACATGAGACAAAAGATTGACTGCTTTATTGAACACTGGTAAATTATTGCATCACACTGAAGTGGTTTGATTAATTTAATTACCATAATTTTGTGCGCTGGACTGTCACATGAACTACAAAAATATAAAATTATCGATAAGCGTAAATATCACGTATAGTGATATATATTTATGTTCTAGCCTTTTGAAATACATTATGTATTCTTCTTCCTTCTACATCTATACAGATGTGTGCTGAGAAGCAATGCATACACGCATAGAGCGCAAAGTACATTAAATATTTCAATAACACTAGTTATAAATAAAAGCAATAATCAAGGGCCCCTTCCATAGGCCCTCGAACAGATATTTTTCTTTACAAATATTTTTAAGTCAATGTAATGAACGAAAATAGGGGAAAAAATTATTTGTAATATATAGCAATATTTATGTTTTTGGACATGCATACGTTTTTGAACTACAGATATTTTGTCTTTATAATGTCACATGACCATGTGAAGGCCCTTAAGTGCACCTGGGAAACTGATTTCCTGTGGCCGCCATATTGAATTCCAAAGTGGGGCTTCGGTGGGAAGAAGCTGTGTCGAGAAAACCTAGGATTAATAATGATTTTAAGCTCAATCCCCTTGAAATCAAAGTAGTTAGGTTTATTTTAGTTGGTGGAGCTAAAGTGCTTAATTTTTAGTATTGATCAGTCAACATCACTTGATTTTATAAGTAAGAACAACTTTAAGGTTTACAGTGCTACAAATTTAATCAGTACCATTATTTATCATGTTGTCTATCAATTTAAAAACTCTTTTGGGATGATACAGACATCTACAATTGCAGCTTTGTTTGGAGGTTTTTTGTGAAGTCTACTTTGCTCCGACTGTACTTAAAGAGATTATTCACCCTAACGTGAACATTCTGACATGAATTACTGTTCCGAACTGTATAGAAATGTACAAAGATACATGTAGGAATGCTTGTACGCTTGTAACCAAACCGTTTATGTACTGACTACCCATTGATTACCATCAAAGGAAAAATTTGAATGGTAGTCAAAAGTACCCCAGAACTTTCGTCCCACACTCTTCAGAATATCTGATTTTGTGTTTAGCAGAACAAAAATGTGTATTTGTGTTTTGTATTTTCTCCACTATGATAGTCAATAGTGTTCAAGAACTGTTTGATTATAATAATGTTTTTCTTATATCTTTTTTATGTGTTAATCAGAACAAATACATCTACACATATTTGGAACTCAAAGATGATGATAGAAGTTTTGGTTTTGGTCGGACAAACTATACTTTACCTTAACTATCGTAAAAATATGTTCTTGAAATATTCTAAAGTTGCTCAGATTTAAGTTTTCTTAAAAAAGAAAGGGTTCCAAAATTAAAAGTCGAGATCCTTAAACACTGAGTCATCTTGAGATCTTTTTGACCTTCCCAGTTTTTGACATTATTACTGTATTAATAAAGAAGTAAGTGTCCCACTGCAATCAAAATAAATGATACTTTAAACATACTTTATTTAATGATGGACAGTGGTTCCACCCAATGAGTTTTTATTAACATTACAAGATTGTTTACAGTCTATGCCTAAATATTTGGCTGCGGCAACAATTAAATGAGGAATAGCTCATTTGAATGGGTAATGTTAATCCAAATCAAGTTAAGATCTTCTGTTTAACTTAAGATGGTTAAGTTTCCTGAACATGTTTTATCTTGTAAATAATACTTAAATATTGTTAGCTTGTCCAACTCAAAAATAGTCATTTAAACAACTCAACTTAAATTATGGATAGTTGATCCATCCAATTACTTCTAGTTACTTTCACACAATAGTTTATTTTTCAAGTTACATCAAACAAAGAATGCTTGACAGCACAGACTAAAACTTAGACATTCTTTATACAGCATTCCTTTTATTTATTAAAACTTAAACATAAATTACAATTCAACAATCTAACAACATTACACAACTGTAATGTTTATTCACAAAATAAGATTCACTCAGCACCATTTAAGGAGCTTGCTAAACCTATATATAATGTTAAACTGAAAATAACTGAAACATGTGACGCACACAGAACCAGTACAGCCTTCAAAGTTTTAACAACTCTGCACAAATATAAGTAAAGAATACTTTAACCACATTACAAACTGTACAATTAAATTTAAGATACAGTTTACACTTTAAAATGATACAGTAATGCCATTTTCTGTAACATGGCATTTACATGTGAAGAGTTATTCCTCACTCGTAAACATCAGAGAACAGCTTGGTCTTCAGCGTCTGAACTTTATGAGATAGTTTCATTCCGTCTAGCTCCAGAAACAACTTCTGCATCACTTCAAAAGTGTTCCTGAGTTCTCGAGGGTAGCTTAAGTTCAGTGCTACGTTAATGAGGTCCTCATGAACTCTCACTTCTTCCAATTCCACTCTTACATTTGCCGTGCTGTCTTCGATGTTTGAACCTTCAATCTTTACAATGAACAGTCTTATCATAGTCTCCTGGATCGCCTCCTGAGCATTGGGTGCATCTGTATCCTACAGCTGGAAACAACGTTACAGTTACTTGAAATTAACGTGTAATAATTGTCCATTATTAAACCTATTTTTGTTAAAAGGTAAAATATTTCTTATTTGTTATTTACTCGCATCATTCAAATCCAAATTATCTCTTTTATTGTGTAAAACTAAACAACACTGACTCCCATTGACTAAAGTCTGCTCTCATGTACCTCAGTGGTTAGAGCATATTGCTAGTAATCCAGAGACATGGGATTGATCCCAGGGATTGCACATACTCAGAATCAAATGTAAAACGTATAATGCGTGCACTTGTCTTTTCAAAGTCACCAAATGCAAAGGACCAACCACATAGACAACCACTGAATAATCGTCAGCTAAATAACTATCTTCTACAGAGAACACCTCTGTTCAAGAAGCAAGATCTCTTGAAAGTTTCAAATCATATACTTTACTGCTGAATAAACCAGGAATATTACTCAATATAGATGTTCAATACCAGTCAAACACAACGGAAAAGCTATGTTAAGTTAAAAACATTGTGTTACTACCGAAGAGAACCATGACCATTACACACAATCCTTGACTGCAACATTAAATTTAAATTGCCAAATAAAATAAAACTGCCACAACATTGTTTAAGAAGAAAAATGAGGAAGAAAGTTTCTTACCCGACACTTCACACCGACTCCTGAGTACCTTCAAAAGATTTGCTTCTTCTTCAACGATTCGTTAGAAAACTTCACATCAGGTTGTTTAAAATAATAAAATGAAACCTGTTACATTGATTTAAAGTTCGATAGTTAAGTAAACTGGAAAGTTGAACAATTTGATTTTTCATAACAAAGTGGACTTATGTTTAGTCTCAAACTGATATAAATGTGTTATTGTTACAAAATATATTTGAGTTAACAAACTGTACCACAAAAAACATTTTTTAAGTGTGCAATATTACATCATATGGACATTTTGTCATATAAAACATTTTTTTTTTGTTAAGGTTATCCAAACCTCTGAGAATAAAGGTGTAGCCTAACAGCAAATGTATTCTTTTATTACCAATACAGGCAGAGGTCAAGTACCCATTTCCAGAACAGAAATGTGAATGATTAACATTGTCAGCTCTTAAGACAGACAGACAATGATGTATGGTTCTAGTGACACGCTCCTTCTTCTACAGGCTGTGAGGAATGTGCAGAAAATGATGGCCAGTGTGTAATCTAGCAGAATTGTCCATCACCAGAGCTTTGATCAGAAACATGGGGACATCACCTTGTCAGTTTTGATCTGTTGTCATTGTAACTAGCTTCATGGAGCTTTCCAGTCATACTGTCACATATGTACAGGTGAACCATATGACAGACTGTCAGATGATGTTTTTGAAGCACGTACCTGAAAGCTTTTCCTGTGGCTGAAAGTGTCTCATCTGAGGTGCAATTGTTAAAAGATATTTTCAGCCACTTTTGAATTTGTTGGATCCATGTGTGCAGGCGGGATATGGATGGAGAACGTTATTCTGGAAAAAAAGAATGTCAGAAAATGGCCAAATCGAGCATATATTGTATAAAACTATATATGGAGCAAAGACACTGTATGTGTCACAGATGTATGAATAGTGTAAGAAATATGAAGAGTCTCACCTCTAAGATAATACAATATAAGATGCAGACTAAGAATAAAACCAAGGGGAATGAGCACTATAAGAGCAGCGTTATTCATGTGAAAGTTCACCATGAAAATCCTTTTTAGTAAAATGCCAAAAAAAAAATTGAAATGGTTGCCAAACAATAAAAGATTGAGTTTTAATTAAAATGTATTCATTTAAATGACTTTTTAAGAATTGTTATTAACTTTTTAAAAATAAACTTACTTGTTTAATTAGTAGAATATTTAAATGTTTTATAAACTATTTAATAATTTTATTCAACAGCAAGTAATAATATTCTGTTGTTAATGTTAATTTTGTATGGTAAGTGTGTTTAAAGGTATATTGTATTTAAAATAAAATTTCTGTCATGAAATACTCACTCTCGAGTTCAAACTCGGTAAAGATTTGTTTGTTTGTGTAATGATGTGTGTTAAGTGTGTTAAGTTCCTGTTCCTGTCATGTGGTTTGTAGTCTTTTGTAGTTTTTTTGTTACATTGGTTCGTGTTGATTGTTCACCATTGGTGTCTTGTTATCTCAGTTATCCCTGGTGTAAAAAAAAGCCCTCATGCTTCCTTAGTCTATTATGGGTTGTTAAATATGTCTATGTATGTGGGTTTTCTTTCTTGTTTTCCTTTTTGATGACAATGCTTTGGATAACCTGTTTGTAAGGCTAATTTAACTGCATTTGGACTCCAACTTCTTGCTTCTGTGTTGGATCCAGCAGCTTTCTGGCCTCCGGAGATAAGACTCTGTGCCCGCTCCCTTGAGACGCATACACAGGACTTTCTAGATTAAGTTCCATACACCCTTCTTCCAGACTATTCCCTGATCGCCTGTTACCATTCTGGACTCAATGAGTCCCTCCAATCACAACTCCGGTGAGGTTTGTGGACTTCATCGAGAGCGCCCTGACATTGAGCGGGTCCCCCACTCACAGTGGGAGAGGACGAGGATGAGGTCTCCCTTAAAACATTTTTGGAGGGGGGCAGTACACGGTGGACTCCTCCGGCCCATCACGCTCTGCCTTGGTCCACGCATCTGGCTTCCGCATCTACTAATGAGACCTGCTACATCCTCCCAAATAACTCCACCCACCTGGACATTCTTCGCCCTAATGGTGACAATTCTTGAATGCCAGATTACCATAGTACCATAAAAGGACAAGGATAGTAAAAATTACATTCTGATATTCTTCAAAATATGAAATTTTGTGTTAAACAGAACAAAAAATGTTAACACTGTTGTTGTCTTCCAAAAAAGTTGGACCACTCTACAAATTGTCAAAAAGGGAACGTAATAATTTACAAATCTCATAAATTTATATTTTATAAATTGGAATATAAACAACATATCAAAGGTTGAAAGTGAGACATTTCGAAATGTCATGCCAAATATTGGCTCATCTTAAATTTCCTTTGAGCTACACATTCCAAAAACGTTGGGACATGCAGCAATAAGATGCTGGAAATGTTAAAGTTATTGATGCCGTGGAATTTAAAATCAAACTTTTCCCTTCATTATACATTTTCTCAGTTTAAGCATCTGATAAATACAATGTTATTTTCTTAATAAAAGATTAACTTTTGAAACTTCCACATCGTTGCATTCTTATTTTTTATTCACAATTTGTATAGTGTCCCAACTTTTTTGTAATCGGGTTCGTACTTTGGTAGTCAAAGTGGTCCAAGAGCTTTTTGGTGACAAGCATTCTTCCAAATATTTTTCTCTGTTCATAAAAATAAAGAAATGTCATAAGTTTTGGGTTAACTCTCTTTAACTGTGCTTATATTCTAATGTTAAATGGAAATAATGTTTTTCATTTACTCTGAAACAAGGCAGATGCTGATAGCAGAAACTTGCCGATTAAAATGAATGCTGATTGAAAGGTGACTTTGTGCCAGATGTTTCAAGAATGACAGAGTTTACCTCAAACTTTTAACAAACAGACACAAATTTTAATTTATAAAATCCAAACAATAAAACAAGTTGTAATAAAATGCTATCACACTTGGTGCCTTGATTGTTATCATAATTCTAATATTATGACAAATTATAAATTTTTACTTTGTTTAAAATACAATTTTCCTCTTTTAAAGACATTTAATATGCAAAAACAAACACATGTTACTGCACATGGACACTTGTGAGGCAAAACTTAACCTCCGGTACCCTGTAAGTCCCTGTAGATTATTTTGATGAAAAGCAAAGGAAATAAGTTAAAGACGCTAGCTAGCAATTTAAAAGTTTATAGATTCATTTTTATTTAAGAACCGATATTGACTAAACATAAATTCAACAAAATTAATAATTCAACAAATTGTTAATTATCACATATAAAATATATTAATGAATAATGTAAGTTGTTATATTGAATAAAACTTCAAAACACTATATTTTCCTCACTGAATCATATATTTATATTCATATATTTATTTCTCTAGTACATGCCAAATTTTGATATGTAGGATTAAAAAATGTAAAGCGTAAGCGACATGTGTAATATATGCATATGTTTATGAATAAATTGTATGAAATACACATTGTGTGCAAAATTATTAGGAAAATGTATTTAAAAAAAATAATTTTCGTATTGTAATATAAAATATAAAAAAAAACCTCAAATCTAAACATTTAAGTAGTAAAAGTGAGGTTTTGTCTTTCTTTAGGGAATATCTACATGTACACCATTATCAGCCAACTATTAGGATGAACAATTAATATACTACTAAATGGAAAACAAAGATTTTCCCATCTCACTTGTTTATTGTCACCTGCTAAAGTGAGAATAATGAAATACTTTGATGCATGTAATGTTGCGTTGTCTTGCATAAAAATGAAAGTGTTCTAGAATGATGCCAACATTCTCCTGTACCACTGTTTGAAGAAAGTGTCTTAAAATTGGCAGCAGGTTTGATAGTTCATCATAAGTTCATTTTCAACCTGAAAATGTCCAACTAGTTCATCTTTAATAATCCCTGCCTGTACCAGCACCCAACATCCACCTTGCTGGGGTCTGAGTCAAAGTGGAGCTCTGTGTCTGTTACGGATCAAACCATGGGCCCTTCCATCGGGTCCATCAAGAGTAACTGTCAACTCATCAGTCCACAAAACCTTTAAAATATCTTTCGTAATATGCTTCTTTTCGACCCTGTTAACTATTCACTAAAAAACGTTGGATAAATCTGTGATCACGCCCCAATATCTTAGATATTTCAAGAGTGGTGCATCCCTGTGAAAAACTTTACAATTTTTGACTTATCCCGAGTGTGTAAAATCTCTTCTTTTATCCATTTTTCCTGAGAACAAACTGACTAATAATTATGTACAACCTCCCTCCCAAATACACATCACCTGACACAGATTAAATCCTATAAACATTCACGTTTATTAAGCTTAGAGTTAGAAATTATGGATAAAATGATGATATGATCAAAATAATAACTTGTCTAATAATTGTGCATGCAGTGCTGCAAAATACAAATGCAAACTTTTGGATGAGTTTCCAGCATCACTGCAAGCTAAATAAAAACAAAAGTCTTATTAACTTAAGCAAATCCATGCAAACAAACAGTATCTTAAGATGTATTAATCTGCAGTCAGCAATTTGATATTTCTTGAGAATATCCAGAATTAATACATTAATGCTTATTGCATTGATTCATTATTCAGATAAACATTGTATTAGGAAACCTTTATGCATTGTTGTCCATGTTTCTGAAGTCTCAGTCTGAAGATGTATCAATCACTGAGCTGAAGACTTTATTATGGGGATTACAGCAGTGATCACTGTCCAAGTTCATATAAGTGAATCTTTAATTGCAGTCTGGAATTATTTCTAGATCTGCTTGTATTAATGCTTTAACTGTAAGATTTGGTCACCTTTTGTTCTTGATAAACATATACACATGATATACATTAACATGAATGTTGTGGAGATGCCTTATGTCCTGATTTGTCTATGTTGAACTACTTATTACTATTACAATTTATCCCATAATTGCAATTTACACATTTATAGAAAAGTTTCAGTGTCAAAGTGAATGAAAATGATGGTCTGAATGCAGTATTTTGGGAAATAAACTTGACTTTTGCCATGCAGCGGTGATATTTTTCTGGAAGGCTTTTGTCAGGTTGAATTTTGGGTCCTGGCATTTCTAACTGATGAGATGCTCAGTGCAGTTTTTTCCTCCTTTTTTAGCCCAGAATGAGCCATGTCACAGATGGAGCATTCTAGAGTTGTCACACAATTACAGTGACCACCGCAAGAAATCCATGTTCAGTCTAGTGGGATCCTCTGCTCTGACAGGAGGTGTGGGTTCATGCAATGAAGTATTTCATAATTCTATTCTACTGTCATGGCTTGGTGAGAGCTTGTTTCGCCATTGCCTATGATTTGGAAGGCATTCACTGCCTTATATTTTCTTCAAACAGAAGTATCTTGTTCAAATTACTCAAGATTCTAGGGAATTTAAATGAATGTAGAATGCATGCAGTTTTCTGCAACTCGAAAATTTGAGTGTTTACTACTAAACTCATAAAAAAGGTAAAGAATGGTTTGGTTCAACAGATGGTTGGGTTGAATAGGGACGAACCCAACGGTTGGGTGTAAAGTATCCTATTGGGGTCGAGTCAATTTGTTGGACAGTTGAATTTCTGTCAACAGTTTACACAACAATGGGTTGAATTTACCCATATTTTTAATTTGTGAAACACATTTTCAAAGACAAGGGTGCTTGTAGATGGTTTCTGATAACATAAAAAGAAGAAGAACTGTTTTTTGACTAAACTTCCCTTTCCAGGATTATTATATTAGACTGTAATAATAAGATCAACCTCTAGATTTCAATGTCTATTAGGTTTTCCTTAAATGCAACAAAAGGTCAGAATTAGTTTACATAGCATAAACTGTGTGTTTGTTCAGTCCCACAGCTCAAGTTGACCTTGGCGCTGCCATTATTGTATTAGGAATAATCACGCAGGGCTTCAGATCAAATATATGTGGCGAAGAGGGATATGCTATAGGTCCAGCTCTGCCGGCTCCACCCCGCCGTCCAGTTCTGCCGGCTCCACCACACTAATTCAGAGTTAAGCGCGCACACTGTGACTATAAAGATTTACGATGTTACGAGTCACCATGGCAACACCTGAAAAAAGAGATCAGCATTTGCTCTCCCACTGAGCTTGATATGCTCATGCAAATGTTACCATATATTTAAAAAAAAGCAACGCCACTGCATGGGCGGAACAGAGACAGTGTACATTTAAAATGTTTGTATTAAATATTAAAGTATAATAAATAAGTAATGTGTGATGTGGGTTTACCGTAAAGTAATTTCAGATGTACTTGCATTAAATTACATAGTTTATACAACAAATTTGTTCAAATAATGTTCAGTGAAAATGTTTAATTTAAAGTTCACACTTTTACACATGTTTTTCAGATTAAGATAAAATTTCCCAAATTGGATTTTAGAAAGATTTAAAAATGCACTTGTGTGTCCGCCTGTTTTATTGATCACGTGGTAGAGGTTGATCGGACATTTAGAATGTAAGCAGTAGTAAACAATAATTTTAGAGGAAGTAATAATCCCATTCATCTAGTTACAGTACATGTCCCTGTCGAAGGTCAGTGGATTTAAGGGAATTATTTATTTTTTGCAGTATTATCAAAAAGTACAACTTAAATCTATGCTATTGAATCTTATTGTAATTTTCATGTAGGTGACATAAGAATATGTCAGCAGCGGAAAATGAAATATAAAAACAGGTGAGGTTTGAGTGTGTCATAAATATAGTTTTTTTTATAAATGACATTTACCATGTAAAAGAATAATGTCTAGTGCTGTTTTCACATATCTGCCAACAGAAAGAAGACAGGGGAAGGCTCTGCACCACCACTCTCAAATACTGAGGAGATGGCCTTTACATACATGCATTCGTACACAAACACATAAAATTCACTTTTTTACTTTCATTTTTACAACGGTCTTAATACTTTCTGATGTCAATATCTGCCGTTTGGAGCCTCCTGTCTTGACCGAACCCCAGGCAGTTCTAAGTGTCCTAATTTCTTCGGAAGATGTAGGGAATAATGACACAACTTTTGCTGATACATAGAGGCCTATAGAGCTAATGTTATGTCTGTAGACATCAAACAATCTTTAAAATAACATCTTCACAATTGTTTTTTTGTCCAGTAACTTACGTTTATTCTGGGATATACTTACAATATATATGTCGACCCTCTAGAGTGAGGAAGAGGAGGAGCAGGAGGAGGAGGGTCCATCAACTTCTTCTGCACAGATGAATACAGATCAGTGATGTACAGTAAATAACCGAGTTTCATTTAATGGAAGTCAACCTAATGTTACCCTAAAAAACTGTATTTTCAGTGACCAGTAAAGGAGTTATATAGACTGCATCTGCTTTATAATTTGAAAAATAATCAAAGAAATGATATACTTGGATTGTTGGATTGACAGATCCTAAAGTCAGATATGGAAATGGAGATCCTGAAACACAAGCTACAGGTAAGGTGTGTATTTTTATAAGTGAGTTATATCAAAGTTTTGGAAGAATATAGGAATTTAACAGTCGCTTTTTAATTTGTAGGAAATAAAGAAGACTAAATAAAAATTGTTGGGATTTATTTTTTTGTGGTGGTGGCTGATTTAATCAGAGAATGAATTGTGGCATATAAGGTCTTCGACCAACTTTCCATCCTGGAAATCTGCAGGGTGGATGGGGTCTTCCTCTGGGTCTTGTATGTGTAGGGCAAGATGTTGTTTCCCTCTAAAAATGGCTATAGTATGGAGAACTACACATGCCACAATGATGTAATTGACTTGCTGCTGTGGGCCTTGTTCAGGTTCTGGGTAAGGGGTTAGCTGTGTAAGCTGGCATGGGTAAACCCTATCCCCTAGCAGAATGCCGTCAATCTCTCCTGTAAATAAAAAAAGATAGACTCACAATATATTCATGAGTCATGAACGGAGCCGGGTCACTTGGCTTCAACATTGGTGATAATATGTGCAGCATCACATATGATCTTCACAGTGGAAAGAATATGAGATATCGTATTGCTTTGTGGCGTTCCATCATTGTAAACTGCATGTAACTGTACCTGCACATTAATACTTTGGATTGACTTTCTATTAACACAGTCTGCCTCATTTTCAGTAGGTGCAATCATATCTATATGTGAGCCATCAATGCATCCAACCACTTTGGGATATCCTGAAGGTAATTTTAAATAGTAGGTTACTTTCAGAGGTCACAGCAAAATGTTACTAACTGAAAATAATATATATATTTTTCATATTAAATATATTTGAAACAATTTGAACGACAAACTAGAAATTCTGTAAAATTCCTCTTTGATGACACTAGAAAATGTGCAGAAAGTTTTTCAGAGCGAGGCACACTTTCCATACAGCTATGCATACAGTGGCCTTACTCTGCATCCCCGAGATTGTACAGAAAGTTTCCATTAGCAAAGAAAGGAAAAGCTGCACATAGTATTTGCTCGGATGTAAGAGCACAGACAGAAACTCAGAGTTTAGAGAATAAAACCTGCTCCTGACCAGGTAGGGTTCACAGTTACCACGATAACTGATAACTAAAAGTTCCTTTCATGAACAGGCTTGACTTACCCTGCTTTCTCAGGTTTGATACACCTCTCATTCTGAAACAGAAAACCCACAGTTTCCCTCATTTCAAGTTTTTACTTAACCTCCTTTCTGAAACTGGACCCTGTTGTAAATACATTCTAATTCGTAAACATCTTATAGACATCTTCTAGAGGTCTATATGACATTTGACAGCAGATATCTCAGAAAGGTATTGCATATGATAAAACATTGTCCTGAAAATACAGGCATCAAATAGTGTCTGCCAGATGTATGTGTTGGTTCATTAGAGAAGAAGGAATGTTGTAACAAAGCAAGAGAGGTCAATGTTTGATTTTCTTTCCTCCTCAGGAGAATACAGAATGTCTTGGAGACCATGTTGAACCACTCCTGGACCTCTGCCCTTGAGAGGTCAGTCCCCGACAGACCGCAAAAAATCATTAAAGCTTGTTCCAAGGTCAAACAAGATGGATTTGATCCTCATGCTGTCTCACGAGTATTGTTTGGATCAGTTTCGATCAAGACTTGCTTGTGTCTGTGTTGTTAAAGTCTTGTTTTTTAGCTAGAGGCTTGGCGATGAAGATAAAATGTCCAAAGCTTATATACATCTTCTGTTTATGTAAATTTCGCAGAATTATTCATACTCATTTACATTTTATTTGAATTTGATTTCTAGACAAAAAGTTTTGTATGGAAATCAATCCTCAAAGTCTCTAAAAGTGACTGGGTTGTTTATTACACATTTCATTTTTATGTCAGCAAAGCATTTGGATTCTTGTGTCCAAAATGCTTCTACATAATCTATAACTCAATATAAGAGTTTATGGGCTAAAAATAAACGATTATAGCTAGCTGTACTTTGAACGAGCCAAGTTGGACTGGAATATGAAAGCACCAGCTTAGAATAAATGCCGATTTAAATATGTCATTGAGCTTAAAGTATTATGCATTTCTGATGTAGAATGGATCTACAGAAAGTGTTTTGAAAAAAATAAACAACAAACACTATACGCACTCTATTAGAGACAGTTAAATGCAATGGGTCCAATATTATTGTTCTTAAAAAGTTGGTGGGTCCCACTAACATCAAGGTTCCTACAGCCACGGGGTAGGGATCCATATATATATATATATATATATATATTTGACCATTAATATTCTTATGAAACAAATGCAAAAAAAATGCATAAAGTCAACAACCCTAAACAAGGTCCTTGTGAAATCCATTAGGTTCATTTGTATTGGAGGACTGCCTCAAAAAACATGCTTACTAAAGTGAAGGTAAGGTTTTGACAAAAGACACTAACAGAACCCCAAAAAACAAAGTTTAGTTAGGACGATAAGTTAAACCAAATAATTATATACTACGTGAAAATATTACTTTGTACTACATGCCCATTGCGCTGAAAATGCAGTTTAATCAATATTTAACTAAATTGTGTAGCTTGAACATGAGTAAAATAACAGTCTAAAAACAAATACTTATTTTAAAAGTTGAATCAAATTACATTTATCTGTAAATTACACTTCCTGTATGACATTTCAAGTATTTAAGAGATTTACCTTTTTAGTAGCTTAAGGCAAAAATAATTGTTTCAGGAAAATATGCTCCACCCTCCCTGATAGTGTTAATGCTAAAAGTGTCATTTTTAGAACTCATAAGCACATTTTGAGATTCTTCAGCAATTGTCCTACAGAAGTACAGCAATGATCTGAGCCCACTTTATTTCTTTCTTATAATTCTGCCAGTGGCACAGCTGCATGTCAGCATAAACACATGGTCTGTTCATATGGCTGGACATTGATTTAAAATGCTTTCAAGACGAATGCAGTGTTCCATGCTGAGTAAAGTGCTGTATTTGGGAAATCTGAGGGGTGTCAGGCGGATTAATGCATTTTCATAGAAGTGGTTTATAATGCTTAGAGGATCTGGGTTCATAAACTCAGATTGTATTTTAGGTAACTTCTCTGTATTTACTTGAGCTGTAAAAGCACTTTGGGATGTGAAGGCCTGTATTCATTCTTCATTGCTTGTTGTTCAGTTACCTTCTAAAAGTTGGTAACGTGAGCTGGAAAACTTTTCTGCACAACAATGAGATATAAATCGATGAACATTAACACCCCCACTGGTCTGGACTAAACATGTTGTTGGTGTTGGCCTGACAAATTTAACCGTTAATTATCTTATAAATAGTACAACTTCTTATAATTATAATTCTTGCTTTCCCAAAGTCGAGCATGAGTAAGGTATATCATTGACTGTTCCAACTAAACTTTGATCAAATTCTAAAAACGGAGTACAAACTGTATCTGATGAATGAAAGAAGCATGTGTGCATAACTTTTATTAAAGCATATCGCTGGGCTATTATCCACAGTAGCCTGTGGGCTTTAACATCCACCAGCACAATACATGACAATAAACGACAACGTTTCAGCAAATGTTTCTCCCACACAGCTGCGGACAGTTATTTAATAAAAGAACCATAGATTAACTGTGTACCCAAAGGAGCAAACATGACGGCTTTTATACACGGGGAATACAAGACACACCTGGGGACAATCAACACAAGAACCAATGAAAATAGCCCTTCAAAAGACTACAAACCACATGACATGGGACAGGACTAAACCAAAAGATCCCACATACAGGGGAGAAGAGACAAAATTCATGACAAACTGCTTACATAGACATACCTATACAACCAAAATCATAAAATTATATTCTTTGAAAAATATCCTAATCTTCAAACATTGTTTATAACCTGATTATAAACTGTTTATTCAGATATTATATCAGATATTTATATATTATACTAATCAGAACAGTCTTTAAAAAATAAAAAGAAGTAGAATACTAAACAGTACATATTCCTTCTAAATAAAAATATTCAAACTACTTTTGTCCAACTTGCACTCTCAGAATTGCACACTTGCTCTTTAAAGCTACAAGAAGAATTATATCTTTATATTTAGTATTGAAATATTCTATAGTCAAGTCAAGACCCTTAACATTAATGCTTATTATTATTAATGACATCCCGTCTTAACAAGACACATAACTATATTACCATTTAAATAAAAACCATAAAGACAAAAAAATTTAAGTTCACAACATCAATGACATGCTCAAGAAATATGTGCATTTCTATAACTTCGATGAAAACAAAACGGATTGGTTTAAGGGCTGCGGTTGATGATGTTCCTTTACATCCATTGGAAATGGTGTCGCAATGGATACGGAAGATTCAGAGTTTTGTCTGCATGTGACATCACCTGCAGGGGAAGCACATGTGTCCATTTTTCGTATATTATAACTGTCCTCTCTCAAACCAAGATTTTTTTTGGACACATCCGCAGTGAATGTTTATTTCCCTCTTTTAAAATATAAAACTTTTCTGATCTTAACTCCATTAAAATTGTTAAAGTTTTGATACATATAAAGAGATGGTTCGATATATTGTTGTCTGAGAGTTTGTATGCCACATCCATAACACAAAATGCCACATCCATCCACACTTGAATTGCCCTGCTGTACAATACATACACATAATGCTGCAGTCTTTGAGATTGTAAAGCTGATTCAGGGTCCCTTTGTATTCTAGTTTCCAGGGGTTATGTTTGTTAGTAAATCATAACAGAGAATAAACTGAGCTGTGTGCTCGAGAGAAGGTAAAACATTCTCATGTACTACTTTTGTGTACAAACTTGATAAATTTTGTTTCAATTGACTTAAGACAATGCACTTGCACAGATAAACTGTTCTCTACAAAACTAGTAACATTCACTTAGTAAGTACACACTTAGAAGAGATTGAACCCTTAGAGTTAGAATAAGAAATTAAAAGTTCAAATATGAACTTAAAACCAGAAAGGTTCAAAGTGGAACTTATAGGTTCTATAAACATCCTTTGGTTATTTGGTATATGGTTAAAGGTTCGCATTAGAACCTTTACATTGTTGGCAAAGTGCTTTAATGAACCTTTTATAAAACCATTATAAAAGTGCACTATTTGTTCCCCTAGGTGGTTATAAATATAGAGTATTTATTATCGTTATAATGATTATATTAATTGGACACTTGTAATACATTATTATAATTATAAATATCATTAATTAAACACACACATAAAAGTTTAGCTAAAAAAATTTTTTGTGTTACCTAGGTAAAAGGAACCACTTATGTGGTGCAACCAGTAATAGCAATAACTGTGTTAAATTAAGATACTTCAAAGATAATATGACGTTATATGCATAATGTAAGAAAATAAATATCAGCATTTATAAATATCATCTCAATAACATTCACATGATGTTACTTCAACATTTAACCGGTGGTTAAACAAACTAACCATGATGGTTTATTACAATTAAAATGTTTTTTTTTACAATTAAAATGATTGTTAATAAATTGGATGCCATTCATACAATTGAACAACAAAAAGGTTATGTTTTTTGGGGTATAATTTGTACTAAAACATGGTTCATTTTGTAAGGTTATAAGAGGTTTGAGGAACTGTAAACATAACACACAGATATGAATCCCAAATGTGTTGTTTGTATTTTTGATTCGTAAATGTGATAAGTGTTTAGAATAATTGGTTAAGCATGCTTTTATCATGATGAAGCTCAAGTTATGTTATCATGTTCTGCTCTAAATAATAAAAAAATCTGTATAGAAACTTAAACAAAAATCAGATTCGATGGACTATGGAAGATGTGGTTTCCAGGAGCTTGTCCCCACATTTGAAGGTAAATCTTAAAGAAATGCCTACTCTCTTTAACTGTCCTCTTTACAGAAAACAGAATATTGGAGTATATTTCCAAGATTAACCAAAATTTGAATTCACACGGGGGCTTAATAGGTGTGGCAAAATAAGCAAAACCTTCAGTTTCTATCAATCACGCATTTATCGTAAACACAGAGATCTTCTTTCATTGGTCAGTTAAGAAGGAGATGATGCTGATGATGAAGTTAACATATTGATGAAGAATTTGAAGAGGAGTTTTCCACAACTGATCTAAAACACAATCGTTGTCTGTTCATTTTCAAATTAAGAGAGAAGCACTACGTTTCTGAGCCTGTTCAATCCAGTATTTTTGTCATCTGCGAGACATCTTTTAGGAGTTCACTACTATTATACTGAGATGTTGAGGTTTCATCTTTAGCAAAGAAATTAAATTAATATTGATGATGGGGATGGTTATTTATGTAAATTGCTCAATCAGCAACAGGTTTTAAATGAATAATATGTAAGAACCTGTTTCAGCTATTAATGGTCATAAATCCTTGTATAGTTTTCAGATATTTTTATCTTAAGGGAAATACAGTATATATTTGAATTAATAATACTTTTCCCCAAACAAGCAGTCATGGCATGAAATGCTAAAAACAATTTCAAAAAAGAGAACTCACCCTTGGTTGATGTCTGTGAGATAAAGGAAGTTTGTAGTAGGTTTGGCCAAGTAAGGAATTAAGTGGTTTCAAGGTTCCAAAAGACAACTGATGCAGATGTAAGCTTTACTTAGCCTCTTGTCATTGTAAACCTTAATGACACTGCAAAACACAAAATATCTATTTACTTACATGATTCCTACAATAGAAATAGATAGGGTGTTGTTGTTTTGTTTGGGACCAACATTTTTTCTAAATATCTTCTTTGTTTTCTGTGCAAGGAATACACTTATACTGGTTTGAAATAACAAGACAATAAGTGAATTATGGGTCAACTAGCCCTTTAATAAATTGTTAATGTTATATGGTGAATGTGTCATGTTTTTATTTTTTAAGGCTGAGGGATAATTAAGACATAAATAGGAAGAATCTTTTGTTTGTAGTGGTAGGTGAAACGAGACAACTATTTTGGAAATAAAGTAAATGGAATTGAAATAATACATATTTCTGGGTTAGGTTGAATCAGTAACAGATGATTACAGCTTAGGGATACGTCTAGAGAAAATGACAACAGAATGCAAGAACTGATTAGAGAGACTACATTAAACTTGGGGCAGTTGTGGCCTGATGGTTGGAGTGTGAGACTCGTGGGATGATGTAGGACAACAGGTACGCCCCTAGTGCCTGCCCGGTTAACAGTGGAACTAGATGATAACTCCACTCATCCTCTAGCCGCCTCCAAGTTTTAGCCAGACGCTCGAAACGACGCAAGTAGCTCTCAATGTCCTCCCCCTGCTGGAAGACTGGCAACTTTGGCTCTGCTCGTAGCATCGGCTGGCTACTAGGTCGTGTTCTGGGGTGCGAGTCCTGGTCTCTCTGGGAATCTGTAACACCATACTGTGCTACTGTAGGCAACTCCATCCGTTTGCTCCCGCCATCTTCCGACCCCTCCGTTGGCCGGACAGCTTGCAGAATAGACTCATGTAGACTCTGTAACTCCATAAAATGGAGCAGCAGGGACAGGGTTTACTTGAGGTGATGTAGCCTTGGGACGAACAGTCGCGAGACCCTCCTCTTCGTCCTCTGTTGAGTCCTTCTCTTGCATGGCTTTGGACTGGGAGCGAAGCCCCGCTCTAGGCTTCCTGCCTCTCCCCACTGTCTTGCGAGCCATCCCTCTTCTGACACCAATTGTAGGACAATAGGCCTTCACAGGCCTGGAGTCAGGCGAATGGGTTCACCGCCACAAAAAAATAGCAAAATTCCAACAAAATGATGGTGATACTCGCAACCAAAAGGAAAGAGATAAGCTGCAAAATGGTAAGTATTTACATTTTACATTCAAACATCGAATCAAAATCCCCAAGATAACAATTCTCGTGTATATACAAAAGGCATGACAATAATTACATACAAAAACAACAAGAAAACATATTACAAATAAACACAAAAATCCCTTTATAAGACAAACTTTGGATTAGTCAGCTTTCGGTCGTTTGCTACTAACACTGAGACTATATAGCCAGACAACTAGGATGTGCTCTGGTTTGCCAGCTGGTTGTAGGAGAGCAACGCAAAATACTGACTGTAAAGATGCTCAACACAGATAACTATTTACAAGCAAAACACAAAAGAAAGTCAACATAAGTGTATGTTTGTGTGTGTGTGTGTGTGTGTGTGTGTGTGTGTGTGTGTGTGTGTGTGTGTGTGTGTGTGTGTGTGTGTGTGTGCGTGCGTGTGTGTAGGTCACTATTGGGGAGGGATGTAAAGTGGATTGGCTATGTTTGTGTGTGTGTGTGTGTGTGTGTGTGTGTGTGTGTGTGTGTGTGTGTGTGTGTGTGTGTGTGTGTGTGTGTGTGTTTGTGTAGGTCACTATTGGGGAGGGATGTAAAGTGGATTGGCTATGTTTGTGTATGTGGAACCAGTTTGCTAACAGCGTGTGTGTGCACTCACAGGCCTCAGCAGGGTTTAATGTAGTAAGTGTGAGGTGAGTAATGGTGTAATACTGTGTGCCCTAAGAAAGGTCACTTTATGACAGATGAGTAAAATGTAGAACACAAATTCCAAGTATGGGACACCACACCTGGCCACACGTTACGTCACATCACATCACATCACTTCAAACATCACTCCTCAAAGGATATGTTGGCATGATATCCAAAGACATCCATTGTAAGTAAAAAAATGTGTTCTAATTTAAATTAAATGCCATTTGCTTAAATATTGTTTGAGTAATTACTGTTGAGTACATCCCATAACTGAATACATGTACTGTTCAAAAAGAAACATAATTCTATAATAGAAACAATGGTTTTCAGGGTAATTCATGAACAACTGTTTTGTGCAGATTCAATTTACCAGCAACATTCAGAGTAAGGAATGTGTTAAAGTTGAATAAATATTTGCATGAAACATGAAAATCAAATTGTGAGAAAAAAGCATCAAAGGTTGATTTTCCCTTTTAATTTAATCATGATTCCAATATTTGAAATGGTCTTACTTTATAGAGATCAATGTTCAGCATTGAATATGCTCTGAAGATGAAGAAAAATCTTATATATTTTAAGTGATATTTTAAGAGCCAAAATGCTGAAACAAAATCTCCACCACAGTCATAAAAATGGCAATAAATAAAGTAAACAAAACAAAACAAATAAATGTGTATTTAAAATTTTAAATGTATCTATATTTATACTGTATGTCAATACATGATGCAGAGGAAGCAATAAAATACTGTATCTAAATGTTAATCCAAATGCATAATTTAAAACCTATCCTGTTACATATAGTTATAGTTATTAAGTTAAATGATAATACAGTTACATATTTTATATGTTGAATAAAATGGATTTTTGAACATTTTATTGGATTTATTTTGAATCTGCTTGTTTAACGTGATGTCCTGTCCATGTTTATGTATCCAATATGTATGCAGTGGAGAGATGTAATAGCACATTCAGTTGGAAACTTTTCAAAAATCTACTTTTAAGCTTCTTCCTTTGTTGCAATCTCCAGGAACCTCAAAAGGGTCATTTTTGAACCTCTTCTTTATAGAGTGTTAATAGGGTTCACTGGGTCATGGGGACTTTGATTTAAAAAAAAGGATAAATCAAAATTATTGTAAAACAATTCAATATGTTCTATGAACACAGTGTAAAATGCTTTACTTTGTCTAAGAGTAGGCAATATTACCCTATTTATATACCCAGAAAGACAAGTCCCTTTACCAGAACATCAACGAAATGGATATTTATGCCTTACTAGCCACGGGTCTTTGTTGTGCACTTTCTTGCCATAGGCTTTGGCCATATCATGGAGTAAAAGGAATAAAGAGAATGATAAAAGAGAATGGTGTCAGAGGTTACTGCACTGCTGAGTCAAGCACTCTGCTAAAGTTAGGCCATGTCTGCAGGTATTAAAAAGACATTCCCTAGATGATTTCTAACATGAACGTTATATAATCAATCCATGAAAACCACCACGCACTGCTGCAGGTTACTGATGTGTATAGGGATAACCCATAGTCAGCGAATTTATGTCTTTGTGGAATACTATCATGTGAAACAGATATGAATCTTTATAAATGCAGCACTATATATTGTATGTGACACAATTAGGTTGTTTTCAATTACCAGATGAGTTTAAGCAACCCCTTGACTACCACACAGATGCCATGTGGTGAACAGTTTTGTGTCTCCTGCTTCCAAAAGAAGTGCTAATACAAAAACTACACTTTTCGACAAATACCTTGCAAAGGTCGAACTTAAAATAAAAAAGATATACTTTTCACAAAAGGTTTACACTATAAGTAAGATTTTAAAATGTGCAAGTTAAAATAACAAAGCAATGTCTATTTAAGATTTAAAAGCACGTTTCTTATATTTCCTAGGCTAGTAAGTGAGTGGTCACATCCATTGATATAAGTAAATAGCTATAATGGTCCATTATCATCTAAATGGGAACATTCAAATGTTGATAAAATACTATCTTTAACAGGTAGCCCTCTTTATTTGTAGGAGATTTTATATTTTAATATGTACATTTATGTTTACTGAAAATGTAATAAAGATTCAAAAGTATATTGTTTCTTAAATTTTTATCTTTTTGCTGTATCACTTTTAATGTGCTTTTGCCACATGCAGAAAACATCTCCAAAGATGGATCATTACAATATCATCACATAAATAAAAAAACTGTGTTTAAGTTTTGACTGAAAATGTTACATCCATTAGAATGCAATCGTACAACAACAACATAAAAATGATCTTACATTTTTCAGCATGAGCATATCTAAAGTAACTGAATTCTTTACAAACGGCCTAGGTTGGATTTTGCTGATACAGGGCTCAAGCCTGTAAGAACTGAGATATTAAAGAGCAGTGACGATTATGAATTTTATTAGCAGCATTTGAACGAATGCTGTGATGTAAGCACAAAAAAATCTAACTCTTTGGCCCAGAAAAACTTCCAGGAGGCATTCACTTGCACTCTGCCATTATCATAAACTATTATAAATTATGCAAAGAACGCCACATAATTAGTTCCTCTGGTGCGAAACCAGAGGCAGAGGTGAAGTAATGTCCTACATCTTCACAAACAAAAAGTAACTGCTCGTAAAAATAAACCGCTTTAATATGGATGTGTGCATTACACAGCAGTTCTATAGAGCAAGCGGAATGTGCTCGGAACAATAGGACTGTTCAGGCTAAATCAAAGGGAATCATTTTTTAGGAAGTTGAACCTTTTAACGCTGCTGTTCTCTGATCCATTAGTCATTGTACATTGGTCCCCAAACCCTCTGGATCTGAAAGAAAAGTTGCTCGGTTTAATCCAGATCAAAGATGAAAGCCGCAAGATCTCCAGTTAAATAGAGAACAATGTGTTTGTTTGCCAGTCTTACAACAGTTTGCATCAGTATTTGCCCTGGCACCTGCAGTTCTTCTGTAGACTTTAAGGGCGAGATCATCGTAGCGAGCAGAAATTATGTTTCACGTTGATGATCATACCATGCTAATGCATGTAATATATTTTATATCTAAAAAAAAATCAAAAGTTATCATTTAGTCCACTATGGCAGGGAATTTTTTTATTTTATTAAAGTGAATAAATAAAACAAGCTGTTCTATTTTCTATTAATTAATATTTGTTTTTTTTCTTTGCATTGACTCATGATGCACGCTCATGCATTATTTTTTTGACAGGAAACCAAATGCACATCTTGATTTTTGACATTCAATAGACTCATGAGGTTGAGCTTCTCTCTTTCAGATTTATCCTAAATGGTTTGTTGTTGTCTTGTTTGATCATCTGTGTCACCAGTTTTACCACTACAACTTCACTTGAACTTTACCCAGAATTACACTGACAGCAGCTCAGTGCTGACCGAGCCAATCTAAACTCAACAGTCCAAACGCCAGCGGGGACAGAGCAAGAGATTCAGCCTTCACGGGTGAGTAACCTCCAGCACACACGTAGTCATGGAGTGATAGCTGAAGAGGTGTCCATATTCTAAATGTTTGAAGACCCCACATGCACACACATATACCCATGTCGGGAAAAGACACATAAGTGGCCTGACTTCATGGAAATCATAAAAGAGCACATAAAGCAATGTCTATATGGTAAATATATAGAATGCTTGTCTGGATAGGTAAATGTAAGATCCTTTAATCAAGTATGTGGGCATCAAAGCTGCACACATATAAATATACAAGCTTCAACAGGGACACACTTTAAGTTGCAGGAAGAGGCTTGTGTTATTATATTTAATAGTAATATGCTGGCAAGGTTCTCTCACCTTATAATACAAAAAAAGAAAAAGCCTTAATGCAAATGCAGGAAACAATTTATATAGCAATAGTAATTTCTTATTCACACATTCTACCCTTTAAACATCACCTACAAGAAAAGGCTGATGCATCTTCACAGACGCTTTCATCTATGACACCAAACAAATTAAGGTAAAGCTGCAACAATTTCTCACGTAGGCCAATTCTAATGATCTAAAAATCAGGAGAAATCCACGTCGGTTGTTTTCTTTGTTTAGTAGTGTTTCAAAGGCCCAACTGAACTAAAACTATCTAATCTTTTTTTATCCTTGTAAAGATGACTCACTTTCAGTTATACAAAGCAATAGTTCATCTTTAGTTTGGAGAGATGTCTAATGTTACAAGAAGAAAGCACACTCAAAAAGAAGTCAATGTGTTTTTCTATACAGAAGGAACTATTTACTTGAATGGTTATGTTAAAAGTCATTCTGTAAAGCAATTATTAGCAGCTTCCCTTAGGTCCAGTTTAATTTCCGCTGGTCACAGTTCCAAAATGAATTCAGTAGTCTGGATCTCACATATAACAAGCAATCTGACCAGCTGTGACGTTTATTAAAGAAAAGCATTTGTGTGTGAAAGAGGCCCAGAGGACACAATCGGTCCCCATGGCTTTGAGCTCATTCAGTGTGTTTACCTGTTGTTTACTGAACTTGTTGCTCTTTTGTACGCCTGAAGTTTTGTTGCTGTGCCATCCTTTCATCCATCATCTCCTTTTAACATCGATAAACAGGACAGAACTTTCAAAACTATCCCATTACATCTATCTCTTATCAACTGTCCCTATCACATTCTTTATTGTAATGTATATAATATACATGTGGTGTTACGCTATACCTGTATTGATAATAACCACTATGTATTAAAAACCATGGTAATTGATAACCTTTCAACTCCCCCATCTTCCAACTTAAGTGTGATTTGTTGAACCACTTTTTGATATCTAACACTATTTGCTTACTAAAAAGTAATAGATATTGTTATAATATTGACACCGTCAATCATTTTGTTCACGATAGCTGAAGTAAAAATCAGATATTGTGAGACTTGTAACACAGTTAGCTGAAGATGAGAACAACAATGATTGAAATCAAAAATGTCAACAATAACGACAGTGACAGCAACAATAAGTGGGTATGGTTATATTTAGAATTTTAAGGTGAAGGTCATGGCATTCATGACATGAAGTGACGTGTTTCAAAGTATGGCATCCCCTACTTTGTGCTCTGCATTTAACCCATCACTGTTTACACACACAGTAATTGAATGCACACACACTCACTATGAACACACACACACTTTGTGGATAATGACAATTGGGACACAGCAAATGTCTCAGTTTTCACAATTTTGCATTATTTTAGTTGATATGCAAACTATAACTGAATCGACTAAGTTTACCCTTGTTAAAAGTTTGCATTTTCCAACCACCAAAAGTCATTTTTGTATAAATAAATATCTATGATGCATACTTTTCAGGCTCAGTTGAATGAGGTTTTGTTGTGAAGGGCTTGGCTTTTTATTGGCATCTTTGAAGTCTTTTCCCATTTATGCATTTGGCAGATGCTTATATCCACAGTGAGATACATTGCAATACATGTTTACACTTGATTCTGAGTTTGTCCAATTCCTAGGGTCGAACCCAAGAGAAGAGCTTCACTCCTGAATCTCCTGCTTTATTCCCACTTAGATTGAGTTTCTGTCCGGTGTGAGTGGTTTGATCTCAGAGCTGAAACCAGAGCAGCAGGTTTGGGTGATCACGTGATGGGGTGAAAAGTGAACACACACGCAGCATCTCGCGCCCTCGCTAGTGTTAGCTCATCTGTTAGCTCATCTTTAAATTCATCGTTTGTAACTTAACTTATCTAAAGTGGTGGATTTACTGACACACCGATCTGTTGTAACTATACAGAAGGCAAAAGCAGTGCCGCCGACTTGGAGCTTCTGTAACAGAACACGCCGAGAAGCTGGAAATCCATGAGAGTGAGGTTGATGGGCGAGAGCTATGCCAGAAGGCTGCCAAGAAAACTATCACCAAGCTCCAGACAGACCCACTTAGTAAGCTACTAAAATTGTCAACCTCGAATCACAGAGCCGGTCACTGGTGTACCTGAAAAAGTGGAGGGGCCACAACCGACAGCTTTCTTCACCAAAATGCTCGAGGAGGTTGTTTGTCCTGGCTCTCAAACCTCCAAACAACAAGCGACCTCGGCCGATCATCATTGGTCTCCTCAGGTTCCAGTCCATAAGGGGTAGGCTGCAATTCTGGAACCGTTCTATCCTTGTACTTGAGGATTATCCTCTGAGGTCGTGGAACAGCGGAATTATGAAATAGTTTTAAGCGGTCATATTGGAGGTGTACAAGCATGGATTTGAGCCGGCTCTGAATTGGGAGGTAGGAAACATTTTCCCACGGTAGCGGCAGCTTTCACTGTCCCCTGGAGGTGTCTGCCTGTATGTTAAGAGTAGCCTTCAAAAAATATCTTTGATTTTTGTTTCGAGGATGATCATTGTTAGAGATCAACAATTATGACAAAACATTTATTGTTGGTGCAATCCATCATCTACCAGACTCTGCTCTTGACACCTTTTATTGTAAACTGTTAGGTATGTTATATAAACTGAATAGTTTAAAAAAGACTGCATACTTCTTCGGCACTAGAACATTGGTATTTCTAAGGAAGATGGAAGAAAGCTTGATAAACACATTGCATTCCTCGTCTTTCCCCACCAGAATTGATAGCTTTTCTAGAGTAACAACTTCATCCAAAACTATTATTGACAATATCATTACTAATATTCAAAATATCAAGCTGGAAACAGAAGTCGTCCAGGCTGACATCACAGATCATTTTCCAATTGCAATATTTTCTGACTCTGGCTAATCTGTCTCTCCTCCACTTAAGTATGTTGGCTTGTTTTATAAGATCAGACACGTCCTTCCATTGTCTACCCTACTCTTGTTGTGTAAATCTCTCTTTGAACCACATCTTAATTAAGTCATTTTAAAAACCTTGCATTATTACAAAAGAAAGCCATAAGGGCTCTTTCCTGGTCAGAGATAAATGCCCTCTATTTTAAGAGGTTGCTATGAGTTTCTGAGCTAAATAAATAGTCACTGAGCTAAATAAATATCATTATGCCTGCTTTATGTTTCAAAGTGTCAATAATTTGAGCTGAGTAGCCTTTTTTCTATCTCTAGTCCTAAAAACGTCATACTTTCTCACTTATTGTATTTTTCATATACTATGGGCCCCCACCGATAAATCTTTTGTAGCTAATTTGGGGAATCTATTTCACTCCACCAAATTTGTATTTCTGCACCGCCACTGTATTATAGAGTTAGCTAGTGGTGATATTTGTGAATATTGGTGAATAAACTATCTCTCTTGCACAATGCTTTTGCCACTGAGCCACAGGAAAGAGTTAAATGAAAAACAAAGACACTGTTCATGGAGACTATTTGCTATGAGTTAAATACATATGGCAATCAGTTTTAAGACAACTATATCTACTGTTATATTGCTTTGGGCAAAAACTTGCGTAGCTTACCACCTGTGGCACACTTCTGGGAACTGACATCATAAGTTTAGCTGGATTAATATGGCATCTGTGCTGTCTCTATTACTGGCACTATTATAGGTGTTTAATCATTCTGAGATGAGCAGGCAGAGAGGGAATGCGGTGATGATGGCACAGTTTCAAGTCAAGAAAACTGGCACCACTGATGCCAGTCAATTTAAATGCAAGTCAGGGGTAGAGCAGAGGGGCCTCCCATAAACAGAGCTCTGTTTGTTTCACTTCCTGGCCTGACCTTTGGAAAATGAATTTCCGAGAACTAATTGAATCGAGACTGAATACTTTGCATTGCCAAAGCCCAAGCCCCCAATGCACAGTGCAATGCTCTGCCCTTAAATTAAATGGACCTTTTCTTTAATTGAATTTATGCTGGGACTTGGGTTCTCCACTTTAGCTTTACTATTAAAATATGCTTCTTTCCAAATAATCCAACTGTCCGCATGTCAGATGCATTTTAGTGTCCTTCACAACTTGAACTGTTGAGAAGCATATGGATCATAAACATTTTGGAATAGAAAGTGCAGTAAACTTGCTGACAGATGGGGCACTTTGCATTTACACAGCATGTATTCCTAGTTAGTGATAAAGCCATGATGTTAAACACAACTCATATTTATTGTTTGCTTTAATGAGGGATTCCACAGAGAAACGAATAGGTCTGCTTATCAGTGGTCTTTTATCATTTATTGTGTGCCGCAAAAGCAGCGAGTACGTATACTTGTAATAAGAATGAAAATTTTGCTTCTGTTGCCATTCAAAGGAAGTGTGCAGTAAAGAAGTTAAAGACAAGGTCAGAAATGAGACGGTTCCCAAACAATCACAGAGGGCTTGTTGCATTAACTTATATTGAACACGTCCACAGTTTTTACTCAATACAAGGCTTGGAGACGTGCGACATCGAAAGGGAAAGCTGTCAGACTCTGTTATGATTAATGGGACCCTTAAGGTCTTGATGTCATAACTAGAGTTTAGGAAATGTAGGCCAATGTCCCGCTTTATAAAAGACATATTCCCAAGGTCACAACGAGTCTTTGAAATTTTATTTTGAGACTAATATGAGAGTGATCATACTACTGGTATTTACATACTTAAAAACTACATTAGACTTTTTTAAAAACTCTTTGTGTTCTACAAAAGAAAGTCATGGCATTATTTAACAACTAATTCTGAAATTTGCAGTCTATTCTTGTAATTAGTGAAAATTCTGTAAAATTACTGTTTAAACAGTGCAAAGTTCACTTTACATTTCCTTTAACTTTATTTTAGTATATTAACCCTAAAGCACACTTATTTAGGCTTTCCTGTAGCTCAGTGGTTAGATGCTTACAACACCAGAGACATGAGTTCGATTCCATGGATTGCACAAACGTGTGGTAGAGAGTTGGACTTGTAAGCAGAAGGTTGCAGGTTTGAATCCCAGTGTCAGCAGATAATAACTGAGGTGTGCTTGAGTAAAATATCTTACCCCTGTGGACTCTGCAGTGATAATTGGTAACTGCATAAAACTGTAAGTCGCTGTGGATAAATGCGTCTGCCAAATGCATAAATGTAAATTTTATTTTTGTAACAGCACAAAATGACTTCTAGAATCTAAAACTGGTGCCAAAGGGATGTCAAGGAACTTTAGAGATAAAAACAGTTTTTTCCGCTAGCAGCGAGACATAATTTCTGTTAAAGGGTCTCAGTGACAGCCCATGTGCTATAAATGATGACTTAGCTTCGATCCATGAGACATGTTTCTGTACTACACCGGTAGGTTATTCGCCTTGTCTACTATTGAACCATGTACATGACTTCCATGCTTTGTGAACATTGTTTGATTCTGCTAATAATGATGAGCACGATGGCTAGTGTTCATCCTTCTGCATGAAGAACTAGACATGTTTTGAAGCATCATTACTCAGATGTTTGGCTCAGTCATCGGCTCACAGCCTCATGGATCATAGGCACTCTGAGCGTCTCCAAGCAAAAGATTTGTAGACTCCCGTGATTCATTGTGACAGTAGGGGAAGGAAAGAATCACATTTTTGCTGTGCTTTCTAACTCTCTGCATAGTTCTCTGTTTAAAATCTCTTAGGAACAGAGCAAAAGTTTTTAAGCCAATCACCTGTGAAGTAAATGCCATGTGTCTAATCACTTTAAAGATGAAGAGGGGATCTGTCTCATCTCAACAATATTTACATAATAGGTAAATATTAAAAAATGTACTTAATACTTCCTGACCCGTGTTGTTTCCCTTTTGCGGATGATCTGAGTACTTGGTTTATGGATACATGTTTAATTCTTTCTATACATTGAATTAAACATAAATAAAGACTTCAAGGCCATGTCTGAAAGCTTGGTAAAGGTTTTATTGCTTGAAACTTTAAATCTCATGACAAACCACCATTAAAATGACAAAATAATGACTTTTGGAAATCATTATTCCAGGACTTCATTTTTTCACATTTAGGTTGCATCTGTTACGTGCACACCGCCACCAACCCCCCCCCCCCCCCCCCCTGCACATTAATAGCAAAGTGTTTTTGTGCGGTCAGCAGGAGGATTACATTTACACACTGTACCGTATATTTCACATCAGGGGCTACATGAAAGCTTTTTTTTTTTTTTAAACCTAGACAGAGCATACATAATATAAAAGAAACGCCGGATCTTGAGGCTAGTTTTGAAATATGAATCACTTGCTCATGGTGCAAGATGTTGAAAAATTGCAAGACTTGTGAACTTTTGAATAGGTCAAATGAAATCATTGATGGAAATGCAGGTGTACGGTTACTTGAATTCCAGCCTCGCTTTAAATCTGGCAATGGCAGTCCTAAGCTAGTTAATTGTTTTAAACAGAAGTAACTAATTAATAAAGGATAACTTTTTTGGTTGGATTGTGTAGTTACTCTGTATACCAGCAGGTGCTAACCGAGCCGTATATACCAGCTATAGTTTGATCCCTCAGCTTCAGCCTTTTAAGATGCTGTCAGCCACAACAGCTCCGGCATGTCCAAAATTCTTGTCAGGTTCTGTAGTTATTGAACCTGCCCTGTAGAGGAAGAGGTTGTTGATGGATCTAGCAGAGAGATGCATGATGCATTGCCCTGCCATATCAGCCAGAGATTGGCTCTCAGCTTGTGTTCCCTGCGACTGTCAGTATAGATGTGGTCGCTCTGTACCTCATGCTGCAAGAGCTTGATACAGAAGCTTGAATTCTATCCGGTTGTTAACAAATATACGGCAATGTAAAAGACAGCCACATTTTAACATGCACTCAACTACAAAATCTCACTGTAAAATCCCACACTTGATCTATTAACATTTGGATAGTCCTAAATACAGATATGAAATATGATTTGCAATAAAATAAAACTGTTTTATGCATCTACTTTGTATAAATGGAATTGTTTTTTAAAGGCCATACGCGTACTTCAAAGAGTATATTCAGTAAGCAGTAAAACAGATCATTTCCTTTGAATTGAAACATCTGGCAAATGAGGAAATGTTGATGAATGCATGTAATGTGTAGGAATTGCAAACATCTGCAGTTTATTTAGTATAAATGCTCTCTACGATATTTTCCCTGGATTAAACAAGGTACAGATTTACCATTAGAAAAATTACTTGCACTTTATTTTGCAGTATGTTTACTTTCTGAGTATTTCTTAACAAATACTACTAGCAATCATAAATATTGATAATCATTAATGATTAAAAAATAAATATAATTAAATAAATAATATTTTTTAATACGAATTAGGTTTAGGGGTCGCTTCATGTTTACTAAACAGTAATTACATATTTACACATTAAGTACATAATATACGTATAGGTAACAAGACTGTACAATAAAATGCTATTGAAAATAATTTTGTATGCCTGTCAATCAATGCAAATACACAAGGAAAGATACTTTATAAAACTAAAACTAAAAAAAGAAAGTTATACAGGTATTAAATTATACAAGGTTGAATACTTAAGAAGTGAATTATCCCAACGACTGTGAGTATTAACACAGCCTTAGAATCGCCTAGAAAATTTTTTTTTTTTCAAAACCTGCATCTAAATTTAATGGCGATGTATTATTAAATATCGGTTTTAATGAGCTTTTATTATACATTATATTCTCCACTTTTGGACATCCATTTTATCTGGCAGCACAGATGATGAATAAATATTTCCACACACAAGACTTTGAATAAAACAAACCAAGTCTTGTCCTATTACTCTCAATGGATGCTCTAAGGACATTCAAGCTTTAGATTTTAATTGGGTGGATTGCATAACTTTCATTGAAAGGGAAGTACACACGTGCATGTGTGAATCGTGTTTCATAACACAAATCAATATCTGTTGGATGAAATTCTGAGATCCATCTACTTATTCCCTGTTGTGATCTTCAGCATGGTGTTCTGGGAATGAGACTTTGTACAAACTTAATACACTTAAAAAATGAATCAGTCAAACATCTGTGTGTTTAGAAATGTGACTGTAGCAAGTACGAAATGAAAGACATTTTCTTATATAAGCCAGAATATATATCACTAAAGAGTTGATTTCTTTCTATCGTTAGAAGAACAAGAGTATAGCAGAGAAGTGAATGAGATCTTTAAGCTTTAAAAGCTCAGTTCTAAATTGTAAAAACTGTTAAGTGTTTGTCTATAGATCTAATGGGAGTTGTTAGACGGAAAAGATGTTCTGCTGTTTAGAGTCTTAAAGATAAAGCAAGCTTATATGGAAGTCTATCTTGAAAAGACAATTTAGTTTTATCCAGTGTTAATTTTGTAATTTCTTTGGAATGCTACAACTACTATTTATATACTCTCAGGAATTCAAACTCAATGCTCTAAACTTATTATCACAATACATGGTTATGTGTGTGAAATACATCACGATCCTGATGTGCCAATCTTCCAAAGGTTATAGATCAGAGTAAGCTATACTCAAAGTTAAATGTTATTTATGTGGCGTTTTTAAAGTTACCATGTGCAGAGCCATGTGCTTGTAAAGCCCACCACTATTTAGAACTGTCCTGGTTAATGATACATCCTACGTCATAAACCTGTAACACATCTCACAAACAAAAAGTCATTTAACACTTTGGAACAGGAGTTAAAGGGCCCTTCACACATGCACTGGAAAATCCAGTAAGTTCAGTTTACTTAAAAAAACTGATTCCACTAATCAAATTTAATGGGAAAATGAAAGTTGAGTTAACAATCAGTTATAAGTAGACATAACTTTTCACTTAGTAAATTAAATAATAGATTTAAAGTGAGTTTAATATGCCAATTTTAGATGAATTAACATTAAAGGGCTATAAATGTTTTAGTAAAATTATAGTGAAATATTATAGTAAATCTACTACATTCATTCATTTAACTTACTCTTACATTTAGGTACTAAACCTGCACACTTGAAATAAGTATAATTACAAAATACACAGAAAAAAAACCTTTAAACGCAGCTAAAGAATTTAAGATTCTTTAGATTCAAAGACGAAATTTAAGAGTTTGGAGTCATGTAATTACATCACAACAAATGCCTTCTGAATAATATCAAATGTATTTTATTTTACTATACAACATGCAAACTTGAAATTCATGCAATCACAAAACATGCCAACAAAAACATCTAACCGGCAACTGCAGCACTTAATATAGATCAGCTTAAAAGTTTGGAGATCCCTTAAAAACAGAACAGAAATTCCCTCCTTATAAAGTCCTCATTGTTCCCGATCGTGTTTGGGTAGTTTCAATTTAGAGTATAGATTAAAGCATACAGGAGATACAGCGACAACATTCACAACCATTCTTTCCTCCAGAATGATGAATCAACGTTAGGAGCATGTTGAGATTGGGGAGACACTTTCTTCAGACCAACATCAATTCCACTGAAATCTGCATTAACATCCCAATCCTGAACAGACAAAATTGGAGTATGTGAATTTCTACCGAATTCGAATTTTTAAGTCCACAGTGCTTTGGGCAAGAAATAATCATGAAGACTCCATGACTTATATTGCATATTTGACCATTTAAAATGAAATAAAACGCATGTTTAGCTTTAAAACATAAACCAGCTGAGCCTGTGAAAGAGTCTGCTTCAGCCAAACATGGGTGTGCTTTGACAAGTGCTGATTCAACTTGCACAAAATCTTCGTCTCTTGGATATGCCTTTATAGACGCTGCAAGCTTCTAGTTTCCAGTATATCATGTTTAATATTTCTTCCGATATTAAGAGTAGATCCATCTTTTATATAAGCGAGGTTTTCCTGACGGAGACTGTTTTCAATGTTTACAGAAAATTTGGGGATTTCAAAATCATCGGGCCATTGGTTCTGTATCAGCAGACAACTGCTCTGATGAATCACAACCATTTTCAGTGTTGCATTTTCTGGCAAATCATTAATGTCACTGACGTTAAATAATGCTAAATTAAAATCAGGGTCCTCATATTGAACGATGCAGTAATATGACACTTGCAACTACTCTTGTGGCACATGTTTCAAGGCCTCATCATCCGCTGTTTTTTCCGGAATTATGACTTTCTGCAGAATTTCATTGATATGGCAAGTTGAAATTCTAAATTAAAAGAGAGAATAATATTAAACAATCATGTAATTTAGCTGCAGATGTAACGCTTCAATGTGACAAAGTTCTTGCGTCTGACAATATTTGCCGCTACTTTATTTCAGAAGGCAGAATTTCCTGCAGTAAATGCAAACTACATAATTCATAAGGCATAAATACTTAACTTAACAAGCAGTCTGGGCTTTACAAAGGAACATTACGTCAGTGTTAATCGCCAAAATCTTTTCAATCTGCATTAACTCGTGCAAACCTGAACAAGATCCATTTGGAACCACCATGTTTGGGTACTAATTTACATATTTTTGTATCTTTGTATTCTTAATGATGTTGATGTGTACTTAAGCATTTTCCTCCCTTAAATAGCTTAAATGTAAAAGTAATAATATTTAAATCTTGATGGTCAATTATTAGTTTTACAGGATAAACTTTGAACACATGGGAATTTCCCGAGATTTCTTACTGTTGCATTTATTTAATTGGTGTTTGCAAATAGCAGCATGGTAGTCTTAGTATAGGTTTTGTCATCTTGAATTCCATCAACCATTTAATAAAACAGTTTCCTTGGTGTAAGAATAACTTGGCAGTCCTTAAGTTAGCAGTTTTTAGATAGGCAATGTGATAAAAAGGAATCAGCATTGAGCAACACCCATAAAAACTGTGAGATGAAAAAAGAGATTCGGAAGAGGTCATAAAGTCTGTTTCATATTTCATATTTACTTTTGCTGGGCGTTTGCTTTTCTTTTATTATTAAATCTGCACAGTTTTTAGCACTTCCACTGACCACAACCGACTGCAACTGATCACTGCATGCTGGCTGTCCACATCCTTCATATTAACACTTTTATTTCAGTTGTATGTCTCTAAAAATCTTTTTATACATTGTTTACATTTTTATTTGCATTATTCTGTCTGTTTATTGTCTTTGGCTGCTGGCATTAGGTATGCAGTATTTTGTGTCTTGCACTTCTACATAATAAAAATTAGATTGATATGAACGTGATTTACCAGCAGCTTATCTTGCAGGTGAACAAAAAATCACTGTTCTCACAGCTTACATTTTCAAAGTAAAACAGTGTGCTAGTCTGCACGTTATATAACGCCTGATCCCCTTTTGACTTAAGCAGAAAACACATCAACTCTGAAATATACAGAAATTGACTGAGCAGAAGCTTTTGATGAAATACTCCTGTGCTTTGTGGGTGTAAACGCATGTTTTCACAGATACCCTATATAATAAGTCCCTAGAGTTTTTGCTGTTGCTTAAAGTTGCTTTTATTCTTCACGGAAAACAATTTCATCATTCAGAAGAACGAAAAACAAGCATTTAATTGACACGTATTCAAACCCTCCTAGAGGCTTCAAAATGTGTTACAATGAGGAAAAACTAGCAATGCGCAGACAAGAATATACAATAGATACTGTGCATGATGAAGTCCATGACCATGCTTGTTTGCATCAGCAACCGAAAATGAGCCAGCATCCAACCAGATGACAGATGAGAACTGTACACAAGATGTAAAACATCAATTACATTGTAATAGCCCATAATTACCAATAAATGTCAAGTGATTATATCCCCTAAAAGCCTTTAAACAGACCTGCCTCTTTATTTATGCGAACCACCGAGACAATTGCTACTCCCAAAGCATCAAGCATGTATATAAAAATAATTTGGCTTGGATCTGTGTCGTTGGTAATATCAACGGTAAAATTGTGTTCTTCTTACAGCCAAGAGTTATTCTAAATATCTGTAAAAAAAATTCTTTTTTTTCATAACCTTGTCACAAAGCTGATGGGGAAATGTACCAAAGAGCAGAATGAAATTTCTAGTTTAGAGACTATGTTGCTATGAATGATGTCAGCAAGCTTACTGCCTATGCCCACATTGATTGGTGCAATGCGATGGATATCAGTGATTTAGTCAAAATATTGTTACAACTTTACACAGGTGTGTAGGAGCAGATTTGGTTAAAACACTGTGAAACACTCTCGTTTGACTGACGCATAAAAAAGTGTCTAAAGATCAACTATTGGCTCTTATACAGTGTGTTTTGAGACTACAGGCCTAAAAAAACTTCAATTTGACTAACATCCCATAAAATAATGAAAGGTAGAGGCTTACACACACACAGACGCACACACGCATGCACGCACGCACGCACACACACACACACAATATTTAACGAAAGTATTTTGCTGTTATATGGACTTCTGTTATATGCATCATTGTAGGATTGAATCATTTCTTAGTCAAAGAATGCTATATGCTCTAAGCAGAATCTCAGAGTTGCCTTCTTAATCATGATAATTCCCTCTTGACATAAAATACAGTGTTTTCCTCTCTGATTTTAAGTAAAATTATACAGATCTTTAAACCAAAACAACACATTGAAATGATTGTTGTTTTGTTCTCTTAGGAAGGTGGGTCACTACGGCTGTCTCATGGATATCACAGCTACGCTGTGGAGTTGAAGAACCATTTAAGGTCCCAAAGGAGCCTTTAAGTCAAAGGTTCTTATCCAAAAGCACTCCATTTTACCTTGCGATAGTCCAGGGGTGTTATACTCATTTCAAGGTGAGGGCTGGAGTCTGTTTCCTTACATTTCACTGAGCACATCATTAACAACATCACCAGTTTTGGGGCAGGTTTTGCTTTAATAATGTGCCCGTAAGAGAAGTAACATTACTCTGGGTGTGTGTGGTGCTTAGGCTGAAAATGAATTTACATTTTGGCTGGGACAGAGCTAGAGTTTTATATTTGGGTGGCCAAGGCTACTTTAGGGTGCTCACGGACCATAGCAGAAAATAAGTTTGTAACTCTTAATGAAGAATTGGACAAAATGCTAGAAATTATATTTACAAATATTAAATATCTTTATTTATAATCTCAACAGAATTCTGTGAATGACCTGTCTATACCACTTTCCTTATTCTAAAACTTCATAAACCATGATTGACTTGTGCATCGTTACTGCAACACAAACTATGAACAAATCTGCATTCAAAGGCAGGGTTTATGATTTCTGGCATTCAATGTTGACATTCTGAATAACCTTAAAAAAACACACACCCCTACACCAAAAGGTTGTTGCTGCTTTTTTGATAGCTCCGCCCCTTATGTTGATAGGCTGCATATTGTTTTTGGACTTGGACCCTTCTCAGTTGTGTAAAGCATCTTTGAAAAATCATGGACCCTGCCTTTAATGATTGAAATTGCTTTCAATTATATCATTTGGATGCATTCAAATGCCATTGCGCACTAGACGAAAAACACATTGGTTCTTCATCTGTCAGGGATCATTCAACGGAGTTCCTAAACATAATCAGTAAATGGGCAGTGCGTGGCTGGATGCTACAGAAACCGGCTTTACTTATATTTTAGATTTAAACTAAAGCATGACGGAGTGCCAATACATTTGTCACGGTACCCAGATGCAGGCAGCAGAGTAGATATCAAAAGAAACTTTAATAATAAACATAAACACCCACAATGGGGAAAAGTTTAACTGAATATTATAAAACAACTTCCCACGAGGGGGCAAAAATAAAACAGATCTTAAGCTAACAAACAGACACAGGAGAAACTTAGCATGGAGGAAACAGGCATAGGGAAACAAACAGCAATACAACCTCATCACTGCGAACAAAATACAAACTTCATACAAAACAAACCGGCAAAGAACAGAAAACACAAGCGCTTTAAATGGGGAAACATAACGAGGGATAATGACATGGGGGCAGGTGTGGGGAATGAAACAATGATGGGAAGATAGACAAGATAACAAGGGGGCGGGGTTAAGAGACAAGACAAGAGAGCACATGGCATGTCAAAACAAACAATGCCATGTGTCTAACACAAAACACATGGGTCTGCCATGATTCTGCAAAATCATGAAAACCATGATTAAGAGAGGCAGAATCATGACAACATTAACATTAGAAGATCCATTCGGCGACAAGATTGTTAGCCTAGATGTGGTGGGACATTGATCTCTTATATCTAATTCATCATCTGTTTGTAAAGCACACTGAAAAAAACTGCTTTGAAAACCTAAACGCAACGCTAAAAAGTGAGAATTACTTAAATTAAATTCAACAGCCTATTGCAGGGGTGTCAATCATACGCCCAGCGGCCTGGACACGGCCTGCAAAGGTGTTTGGTCTGGCCTGCGGGCCGGATACCCCGGCAAAGGCTGTAACACTTTTTCCACTGTTAAGGTTTATACTGCTGAGGTTCTGTTTATGTTACAGGTTCTTAAGGGAACCACACAGTCCAACTTTATTTCTAAGAGTTCAGGTTTGGAGAAAGTTTTTATATTGGATATAGTTTTAAACCTTTCACTAATCCTGCTAAGCTAATAGTGATTGATGGCTTCTTCCGAGCACATGACCCACGTCTATCATAAATATGCATGAGCTTAGGACAGCCACCGCCTCAGGAGTGAAGTGGTGGGAGGTGAAAATCTGAGGGATGGAATGATTGATGGCCAGGTTCTGAGACATATCGTTGACTGCGCTATTGAGCTGGAACAGCTTCCCCCAGTAAACTAAAGGTCATGATTTGAAGCCTGGGAAATCTAACACACGTCTCTGACTCAATAAAAGCTGCTGTGTAGAGCATTTCCCCATATGGTCCCTTGTGCTTCTTGGAACTGTTCATTTTTGTTCAGGTGAGTTGCTTTGTTTGAGTGAGGACAAGTTGAAGGCACAACTGCTGTAGAGCTTGGCCATATACTGTAAATAAAGAAACAGTTTAAGGAAGATTTTTTACTCCCCATTCACAAGTAATCGTATATTTAAGTAAAAGAGTCTTGACTGTTTTTCTTCTGATTAATTGAGTGTAAGCTGTTTCAGGGCATCAGGAATTTAGGCAATTTGATCAACTATTGGTATTTCCAAAAAATAACGAAAGGTATTTCCTTCAAACTTGGATCTACTATTTTTCCGACATTATTTTGCTCTTCAGTTTCTCATCAGATTCCAGGCTAAATCAATACAAATAATCTATACAACAAAGTTACACAGTTTTGCCCTAATAAAGCTATCTTCTGTCAAAATCTGAAAGTGCTCTTCTGCCTTTCAGTAGGCTATCCATCTATGATGATGTCAGAACTGAAATTCTTTCAGTTTGACATTGCGGTTGGATGACTTTAATGTCCACAATACATCTAGAATGCTGACTTAATTAAAATTTGAAAAGCTTTCTCAACTATTTTCTGATAACATTGAAACCGCAATCACTCCAACTGATGGTGACATCATATGCAAACAAATCAATTGTGTTTCATGAAGATTTTTAGGTTGTACATATGAGCCATTTTCAAGGCCTATATATAGTTTAATAACATAATTATTTTAAATAGCATGCCTAAGGATGTAATTACCTACAAAACAAATTTTAATGAGATTTCTGACTGAATAAATAGCAGGAGTTGAAGTTTTATAGTAAGCAACAGAGAATACCAATACAGGCGTTTGCAAACTTTTAACACATCAAAAGCTAAATTATTCATCAGGGTACTGTAAATTTAGGAAAGAAAAGTACAGAAAAGATGGAAATAATGTTTAAGGATCCAAGAGTGTGAAATGAGGTTGTTTTTAGCGGGTGAGTTCTCTCAGTATTCCGTCCTCATGCTCTCTGCACAGCAGTAATCTGTTTACTGTTAATATCTCAGCGACAATTTTCAATATGAAATGCATTAACATTCTTTGTACTGAGCCATTCTGGTCTTCCAGCTGAGCCTGAGACTAACATCAGATGTTCTAAATACTCTGACAACAAGATAAATACATCTTATTTTACATTTTCTCTTTAGAGATAGCATTTTACTCCATGTGCTTTCTTGAACTTTAGCAGAGTAACTTCTTTAACTTTGTGTTAAAGCACCAATGATGTGTTGTTTGGCAACGAGACAAGCCAATAAGAGGTTTGTCAACTACTTATCATCAAACCCGTGCGAACAATGCACTGACAAATAGAAAACTGTCAGTTTTATCCAGAACAACCTAAGGTGACACCTGATTAGACCTGACATTGTTTCTAAAGCATGTCCACACATTCCCTCAAAATAATAGATCCTGTAATGTCTATTTTGGAAATGACAAAATATTTCAAAGAAATTTCTTAAAGACCGACCTTTGTTGTCATGTTTCCTAACAACTAAGACACATTTCCCGTGAACTGTGAAATACAAACTCATTTTAGCAAACTTCAAACTTTTAAGACAGAATTGCTCGCTCTATTCAGAACTGCCTCCAGATAGCACACAAAAGCCATCAAATACACAGGCCGGAAACCCATTACACAATGGGACACACAATAACCTCACACTGAAATGAATCATCGTTTTTAAAATAAACTATTTGCATTTTGAACATTTCAATATCACGCCACTTGTATCTGCATAAATTACAGTAAATAGGAAAGAACACATATTTGCAGAACACTTTTTCCAACTGTCTGTCTGCCCGATTGATTTACTAAAGCAAGTCATAAATGAATGCATGAATAACGGAAGTTCGACAACTTTTCGGGGATTAGTGGCTTTACTGTACTGACTATGATGGAAATTCAATGGAAATGCATAGGATGAAAGACAGCTCCAAAATGCAGACACATTTCAAACATCTTCCACACATTATTTAAGCTACCAGTAAAGAGAATATCTTTAAATGAATCATTAAGTTCTCAGACTGCTACTAATGTACAGTATATCTTTCTTCAATCCTTCTTTAATCTATGTGTTGTGTCTAAACACTTACTAGCCATCGGCATGTTCATCCAAGAGGTCCGGCGACTCACTCAGCCGTGATGGAGATATAGATTGTTTTTCTCCTAAATCGTTTTGTGCCCAGTGAGCATTTATACAGTATTGAGGAAATGCAATGGCTCACTATGAACTCAGTGACCCAATACTTGCAGACCTGGATATTAATTATGAAGACTGGACTGTGAGTCACTCTGTACAACTGCATTAGCAGATAATGAAGCACACACAATTAATTAACTATTTTGTACCCCAAATCTATTGTTGGAGGGTTGATAGACGTCTGTTTTTAAAAGTCTTCTACATTTAGAATTTCATACATTTAATGAGTCCATTTCCAGTCCTTATGTTCCTATTATGAGTTATCGAGTTACATGGTTCAATTAATCAGGATTATAGGGATGGTAATCTTTAAAGACTAGGAGATTATTTGACCAGTATTAATTTATAATTGTTCCTCATTTTTACTTTTACAAAGACCTGGATTTGTATCTTTCTTACAGTGTCGTTTTTCTGAGAATACGCTTAATTGTAATGATAACTATATCCTAGTATAATGTGAGTGAGGATCAACGTGGCAAAACTCGACACTAAGCAGTTGCTAGAGTCCCATGTCCCCACAATGTTCTGATGCAGACATACATGTCTCTTTTAATGGTTGCTAAGGTACTTTGTTCGGTTGATAGGTAGTGGTTTAGCAGCTGCTAGTTTATGATGCTCCTTATTCATAAGTGAAACAAACTAAACCTTGTGTCTCCATGATGATCTGATGCAGAGTATATTTGGTTGCTAGGGAGTGTTCTGATGGATGCTAGTTGATGATGAACCAAGCTATGTGTAAAACGAACCAAACCATGTGCCTCTGTTATGTTCTTATGCAACGATACAGGCTTCCCTATGTGGCTTTATATGCAAAGCTCACCATATTTATACATTTCAATATAATTACATATTTGTCTTTTAAACTAAAAGTATGGCTGGACCATGATATATTACATTCATCCTTGACTCCAACATGACAAGGGTCAGTTGCTGCGGCAGGGAACTACATCACAGAAGAAACCAGACTTTATACGTCTGTCTCTCTATGAATATTACTGCTTTATAGGCAGTGCTTTGATAGAGAGTCATTAGTCAAAGCCATTAAAGTATTAGTCTTGATGTAATTTGTCCTAAGGTGTATGGCAGACAGTTTGAGTTAAAATCATCTGTTCATCTAAATTCTGCTGAGGCTAATCCCGATCTGTCCTTGTGTCTTCAAAAACGTGTTCTGTTAATTGACGAAAGCATGCAGATTTAGCCAGCAAATTGTTTCGCTTGTTCAGAAACGCGTCCCTCTGCAATCTCTCGATACACTGACAACATTATACCCTTTCTGTTTTTTTCTTGGGGATTTGGGTTTACTCAAAATTGTCAGCGTGAACGATGAGAGACCAAATCAGCTTTCTTGGCCGCCTTCTGAGCACAACATCCTAAAAGGAGAGAAAGAAGGAAAGGACAAAAAATACAAAGTGATTTACTCCCAGAGCTCATTATAAACACTGATTTATTCACAAACACAGTAATTCACTTAAAGCGCCTTCACATATAAATGTGAAATGGAGTTAAAACAAAGGACATACACTTGCAAATTTTTAAAAAGGATTGGGGAAGCTTACTTTTTGGCAAGAACAATGTTCTTGAAAGCCACAAACATGCACGTGAAGATTAATGCACATAGAGGTTCAGATCAATTATCCTATTCATCAAAACTGGATTTATGAGACTATAACCATCGCAGTCCATTTGGAAGCATTTCACCTTCTGAGGTTGATTTAAGGGTTTGATGGGTTTGTTCATCGATCGTTTCTTTTTGGCTGTATATAGTTACTTACAAACCTGCATTTCTCTTATGACTGACCTCATGAACATCTGTGATATCCATGGTAGGATCCTTCTGTCTTAGTCTTTGCTATTTAAACGGGCTATGATGGGAAGCCTAAAAACATGTGCTGCCATGTGACGTTAATGTGTGTAAATTATTGAAGTGTCACAAGCATATATGGATGCTATAGAAATTCAATGAATAATGCAATCGTTCATTATCCAATGCAACATAAAGTTTGGCTTTAAAATATTTTAAATACAGTATGTCTATGAATCATATAAACTTAATTTACTTTCATTTTCAATCTTTTTTTTGTTTTTTACAAAGGTGATGACTATTGTGGCCATTATTAGCCAACAGCTGTAATAATACAAAAAACAATCCCCTTACTTTATCATTTACTTACCCACTTGTCATTTCAAACATGCAAGACTTCCTTTCTTATGTGAAACACAGTGTTATATATTTTGAAGAATGTTGGCATATTAAAACATCATCCTTGCCTTCCATTGCCGTTTTTCTTTTCTTCTTCCAACATTCTTTAAAACATCTTATTTTGGGTTGAACTATAACCAGCTTTTACATGAATTAGCATGGCAAGAATTTAAACTGTGGGCCAACCTGTTTTACAAATATAAACTAAATAAACAAAATACAACAACGGTCCACTCAATATTGATCACATTTTCTTGATATGTACATTAAGTGTTAAAATATTACTTTTGTTGACCACAAGGTGACACCACACTCTCAGAAATGCCCTTGAGATACATTTGGCTGATTTTGAAAGCCTAATGCCCTGCATAGTGGGAATTTACTGCTTCAACATATTTGTCTTGGGGTAAAGTACATCAAAATACAAACTGGAATATGAAGAGTTACACTGGAATGCTGACAATAATCTGTTCTTTGCTTTCATACAAACCTTATAGCCACCATACCGCAGTCAAATAGGAAGGGCCTTTGAGTCATTGTGTGTTTGTGTGTGTGTAAAGAAAGTCCTGTGTTGATACATCAGTTATCACAGCTGACTGCCCCCTCAGCTTCCACTCTATGACTCAATGCCATCTCAGGCCGCTGAATAAAACCAAATCAGATCACGTAATGAATGTTTAGCTCATCATTCCAGAAACTAAAGATCCGCCTCTTTCCAAGCCTTTCCTGCTTTGTCATCCCAAATTGCACTTGTTTGCCAGCAAATTCCCATTCCCGGATAATGAAGATGTAGTCCCGGCTCACCTGGCGGTGGTTAAAGCGGATGAGCCTGCCTGTTAAAGGTGGGAGGTGACAGACGGGCAACGTGAGCCTCCATATGGCCACAGGAACAACTTCACCAATCCGGATCCTAGACCTGCTCACCTCCTCCCCTTCTCATTACCGTCACGGCACAAAAACTGCTCCCAGATCGGTGAGTCCAACCTCCGCATGAAGCACGTTCCATCACAGGTCTCAGCTGGAAGTGTGGAGGTAAATGAGAATCAGATGATGAATCTAGGAATGTAGGGGGATACAGTGGGCGGTCACAGGCAGTGTCCTCAGTATCCATGTTGCCCCACCTCTCATTACTGTAATGAACTCAAGGGAACATGCGGGCACTGCAAGGGACCCACAGTCTGCAATCTGTTTGATTAGCACAATTTACAAATTACTCCAACCGTCCTCGCATCGGCGCATTCATCACGGACTGTTTCACTTACTAGATTGCGACTCAGAATAAATAAAGAAGAGGGGTTTGAGTAATGCAGGGTTCTGCATAAACAAATAAGGCTCTGTGTGATGTGCATTCTGGCGATAATCGATTATGACTAGCATGTGTCTTTATAGATAAGGTTTGCTTTGCATTAAAGGATTCAGTGATTGATGTTTTTTTCTTTCTTAATCTTGTGTGTTGTAATTTGGAGGCTAACCGGAGGTCCGATCAATAAACAAGCAGATTTGCATATGTGAGGCTGTTTATATATCAGCTGTAGAACTACAATATGCAAATAAATGTACATATTAATGCGTTTAATATGTAAACTCTGTATATGTGCGCTAATGCGTTAGTTTTCCTATGTTCTGTTTAAACTCTAAAGGCACATTTATTAATGAAGGGTGACAACCGTTGCATTTTTTGGATCATTTTCTTCTCAGGTAGCTAAATCTGAGGCCATCAAACATAAAATTATACAGTCATATTTATTCATGGTTATAACGGTTCATTTTTGGTATTTTATATAACTGAACTGTTGGGGTAAAAAGAATGAGTTGTCCTTTTGGTATTTTTGGTTTGTGACATAATGCAAAAAAATAATTTGTAATCATAAATCGAAACATTAATCTGATGTTGTTTTTTGACACGGTTGGCGAAATGGCAGCAAAATCTCTGGGCATCTCATACTTCAACCCTTTTCTGGTTTGTCACAGGGTAAGTTATGCTTTTTAACCTCTTTTTGCTAGCATTAGGGTGTAACTCCTGCAGGCTGTTTAATAAATATTCATAAGCATAATATGAGTTATTTCTTCACCTTAAGTTTCCAAAAAAGTGAACTTGAACTTTGGGCTTTGTTGTGACTCTGATAATGTGAGTCTACAAAATATGTTGTGTTGCTGATATATACTGTGGGACATTAGAATCATTTATCGTTTTAAATTTTTCAGTATTAATACATATCAAAATATTAATATTTTAACAAAACTATCAAAAGGTTTGCTATATAAGGCAGCTAGCTTATAATATATAGATATAAATTACAGAACAATATTGGCAAAGATGCTGATGCTGCAATATTGTGAAGGTACTCGCCGTATCTTATATAAATCTTAGCTTAGCTAAATGTGTTTCCACGTTTCCATCTTTCCCCAGAACAGTGATGCTTGTGGTGACTTCATTGGGGTTTTAATCCACTGTTTGAAAGGGGTTCAAAGATTCCTTATAAGCTGACACATCTATAACTAAAAAATTACATTTTATTCAAACTCAACCAACCATTACATGAACATCAATGTAAGATAAAACTTTTATTTTTCACTTCCTATCTTGGGCTTTCCTCTTTCCTTCGGTTCTAGTGTTTGTCAAGCCAGTGTAAGAACATGCATTACCACCAACTATTGTTCTGGAACCTTTACTGTACATATATTTAGGGGAAGTGAACTGGAGTTAAGAATAATAAATAGTAAAATGATCAAAAATAATAATACTTGAAGTACTGGGAATCAATAAAACTGTAGATACAATTGCAGATTGTATATCTAGTTGTTACCCGTTATTTCCCAAACATGTTCACGTTTAGTGAAGGTATACAGTCATAACCGAGACTTACACCCTAAATTCTGGTTACCCATACTGTTCTTAGTGGGCTGTAATCTAAAGCAGCATCCAATTTAATATTCACAGCTATGGGTGACAATCAAGATGTTCATTTACAGAACGATACCATACTTTGAACAAACAGTCAACAAGCACTTTATATTTATACTACATAATAAAGTCATACTAGCCTAGCATTAAACTAATGTCTGCAGTTATTCTCTCAATTAGGTAAGAGAATAAACCCTAAAATGAGGTAAAATGCATTGAAGTACACGTACATTTAGCAGTCGTATCACTGTAGCGCTGTGAATGCCTCATGGCAAGGTCAACAGACCCGTAGAGTCAGCTGGATGCTGTTTTTCTGCCTGTCTGCAGGGCACATGAGGTGTCCACAACCAAACATGACCATCGGGCATTGTTTACCTCCTTTAGAGAGGACACTCTCCATTATTGTCAATTGTTTTAAAGGCATATTTTTCTGCCTGTGTGACTTCAATGAATGAATAAAGACCACACAAAAACTAGCTCTTCTGGAATATCAGTGCAATACTTTGATTATAGATCTTGTAACAGGTTTACGTGAACAGATTCAGCGGTCTTAAACCCTTGTATAAAACAAATTAGAAGCCCTGTTATATCACTTTTAGTTTTATTTGTCGAAATAAAGCTTATAGTCCTTCAACATCCTTTTTTCAAGGTATTTTCGTTTGGAATAAAACAATAAGATGAAACCTGATCTACAAGATTTACAAACACTGGATAAATCACATGGAAGATACAAAACAATCTGTGGAAAATCTCCTTGAATCAAACACCTGATCTTTAAAAGATGTCTTCTGCTACATTGATGTAGTGAGTCACTCAGTTTTAGAGCAAACATTGTAGGTAGACTAGTCATGAGCGGTTGTCAGCTCTGCATTGATACAGGGTGTTAAACATGTTGTACTTTGATAAGTGTTGGACAAAATATCTACTTATCTCAATCCTTCTTTAGATCTAAATAATATCAACCGGTATGTAACGCTTGCTAGTTCCAATAAAATTGACAGGCCTAAAGGCAACTTGAAATCAACCCAGAACACATAAAAAAACTATTTCAGTCACAGATATAGTTGACAACTGTGTGATTATTTCAAATGCATCAATTATTCATCTTAATTATTTACTTTACCTTTAATATCTACACTTCCTATTAAATGTTCTTTAAGACACACCAAATAACAGTTGATACTCAATTTCTCCGGAGAAATTTAAGAAGAAAAAAAGGGGCAGAGTTGATACTGAATGTAAATGTTTCATACCTGAGAACTCCATTAAGTCTCATTTCATTAACCTTTGTGCAATAAAATGTTCTTTAGAGCCGAGCGCAACAAAATGTGCTCAGAGTAATTTCCTATAGACTACAAATATCTTGTTTTCATTCTAATCTGCTTTCATCAAAGAAAGATATAAGATCATGTGGAAGCTACAGCAAATAAAAGTGTGACTTGGTACAGTTTCCAAGACTTTTTATGCTCAATAAAAAAACATTCTTCAACAACATTCTCACTTTGTCATCATTCTCCAACAAACATTCCCGAGAGCATGCTATTTTTAGGATTAGAACTATGATATTATGATGATAATTCTAGGATTAATACATTATGAGAGAGTTTTCATTTTTGTGTAAACTTCCTTATTTCATACTAAACACACAACACGTTGAAACCATAAGCCTTAACATTTACAGGAAATAGATATAAATTATACAGGCTGGATCATCGCTTCAGAACTGTCAGATGATGAACTTGTGCTGAACTCTTGGCCATGATTCTCTGGCATTTAAAGGCTGTCAGTCTGATAGCTGTCAAACGATAGCGTTTCATGGATCCTTTTGATGTCTTCCTTGACCCACTTTACCGCTGAACTGTATATACACGATTGTATGAATAATGATTTTTAATTTCATATATATAAAATAAAAAAAATAAATGTATCATAGAATAAAATATTATGTTAAAATGAAATAAATATATTATATTGCATGTTGTCTTCTGAAATGTTGTATCTCCGTAGTTAAAATTGTTTTATTTTGTGGCTTAAAGTATTACAACTGATTTAACAGAGTTGCATGTGGAGCTTTGGGGTAACCACACAGCCTGTATTAAGCCCGGACAAAAGGACTCTTTGTTCTGCGTCTGAATATAAGAAAACTCAGGCTTGACTGAACCTGTTAAAAATAATATTGTAATAATAATAAATAATATATAACTGTTTGTAAAATAGTGTGAAATGGACGGATCTGTTAACCTTTTCTTGTCTTTTCTAGATGGCAGAGGAAGGACATTTGTTGATTTCAGTATACAGCTATTTAATAAGGATTTTATCAGCACAGCTGTCCAGATCTCACTATGGCGAACTGTATTTGGAACACAGCACCCTGTGTTAATCAACATTGGTTGAGAAACTGACATGTTATCTTGCCTGTGAAAACAGGGCTAAAGTTGGAAAATTCTAATAAAAGATAAGTATTTAGGTTGGATTTTACCAATTTATTTCCCTTATGGTTTCAATTTTGAAAAGGCTTTTCTCAGTCAGAAGATAGCAATGCTATATTCACAGAATGTTCTTCTAACATTTGAAAAAAAATGAAGAATGGCTGGATTTGTACAGGCAGGCTCACATATAACATGCAGCTAACCCAAGAACCAATAGATTTGCCATTGCTATTGACCAACCGTTTCTGTAGCCAAGCTACAGAAAAATATTATTAAGTATATTTATATATCATTATATATAAATCTTTTTATTTAAAATTTAGCATGCATTTGTTTCCATTTATAAATAGTTTTTGTGGCTGTAAGATTAATGTTGGTCACAATCAAGAGCAGTTGAATAAACCTGGGAAAGGGATTTCATAGGTGCCAACACAGCACGGCCTCTCCCTGAATAGCTGTCTGCTGTGATAACTTTACAAACATCCCCAGGTTGAGAAAAATGGCCTGGATCCAAATATAACACTGCTTGCAGAAGATATTCATCAATTTTTCATAACATAGATCGGCCACTCTGTCACAAACTGTATAACGCCTGTTGAACTGATAAAACAAAGTTTCATTCTATATACAAGTGAACAACCGTTAAGCAAGCTCACTTCATAACCAAACAGTAGCTTTTCTGACATTAATAGTTGTGGACTGTACCATTTTACAATGATTCACAACACCGTTTCCCTTTGGCATATGTATTACACCTTTATAACATATCATCAAGCTCTGACTCACTGCTGTGTCTGTAAACCTTGAGCGCCCCCTCTAAACACTAGCTGACATTCTTGATGGTCATCTTTCACTGTGGGTGTAGGAATATCTCAAGGGACATGGGGGCTTTCGGTTCACATGGCTTTTAGGACCCAATTGTCTTGAATATATGTAGTAGCGTATTTCCAGCGCTGTTCCTCTGGAGCTCTTCTGAGTCCCTCAGACTCTTAAGCTCAGAAAGTGAAAAGCTTCAAATAGAATTTCATGTCACTTCTTGTAACAAATAGCTTGATGTGGCCCATGGTGGCTTGGTGGAAGTCTTGAGTATCTCTTGTCGCTTTCAGTTAGCTGATTTACAGAGACACAGGCCTCTTCTGAATTAAGGAATGGACAAATGGAATTAAAGATGCGGCAGAAGCCTTCTAATGTTTAACTGGGAGAGACATGGGACTTTGCAATGAGGAGAGGAAATGACGGCCTTTCTCAAAGAGAACTTCTACACTGAGGTACTCTATGGATCTGAGGAAGTCAAAAGTGCAGGTTTGCTCAGAATTTCAGGGCAGTGAACAAAATGTTCTCATTATATTGCTTGAACAACCTTGAAACTCAGTGAGCTGAAACAATAATCAGACAAAAATGCTCACCAATTTAGTTTTAATTGTGTTTCTGAGCATGTTATTTAAAATATTTTTTTTCACTTTTGATAAAAACACAAAAAACAGATGAAGCTTCTTGTCAAACCTTCAAAGTCCAAACAAAAAATATGTGACAGAAAATTCCACATAGGGAAACAAACAGGATTAGTTTGGCTGTTGTTGTTGTTTCTAAGCAACAAGTAACGTATGTTATAAGTAACATAACTACAGGAAACAGGATACTACTGCAGGACATTTAAGAAGAATTCATGTGGAAAGATCTAGGCAGGTGATGCTGGGGAAGCAGGTGGGATATGACAATTCCCATCCTTCTGAAAAGAAAACAGGACTCAAGTTAATAGGTTAAACACATAGAATGTGAAGATAAATCGGTCATATTCCCTAATTTAACAGAATCAATCTGCTGCAATAAAAAGTTTCATGACTTAATTTTTACTGTCTAATTGTCATGATTCTGCCTCTCTTGATCATGGTTTTCATGATTTTGCAGAATCATGGCAGACCCATGTGTTTTGTGTGAGACACATGGCATTGTTTGGTATGAAATGCCATGTGCTCTCTTGTCTAGTCTCCTGGCTCCGTCCCCTCGTTGTCTTGTCTATCTTCCCATCATTGTTTCATTCCCCACACCTGCCCACATGTCATTATCCCTCATTATGTTTCCCTATTTAAACCGCTTGTGTTTTCTGTTCTTTGCTGGTTTGTTTGGTATGCTGTTTGTATTGTGAGTTGCTGTGTCTTGTTCTCTCTATGCCTGTTCCTCCTGTACTTCTAAAACCACCCAGGTTAAGTTGTGATTTGTTCCTTGTTTTGCCCCCTCGTGGGAAGTTTTTGTTTTGAATTTTATGTTGTAGTTTTTCCCCATTGTGGGTGTATTGTTTATTAAAGTCTTTTAGTTTAAATCCACTCCCTTGCCTGTATCCGGGTTCCCTCTCTCCTCACACCCGTGACAGAACAAACCAGCCGAGAATGGCCAACACAAGGGGTTTAAATAGGGAAACATAACGAGGGATAATGACATGTGGGCAGGTGTGGGGAATGAAACAATGATGGGAAGATAGACAAGACAACGAGGAGGGCGGAGCCAGGAGACGAGACAAGAGAGCACATGGCATGTCATACCAAACAATGCCATGTGTCTAACACAAAACACATGGGTCTGCCATGATTCTGCAAAACCATGATCAAGAGAGGCAGAATCATGACACTAATGGCTTAGCAGGATAAAGATTCAAGGGTCCTTAATAGTTTGTGAATCCTTCATAGCATTAACTGTCAAATTTATTTACCAGAATATGTCTTTTAGAGTCAATATTCATCACAGCAAAGTCTACATGATCTGGGGCCACATTTATAAAGCTTGCGTACGCACAAACCAGAGCTGAAAACATGCGTACGCCAGTTCCTGCGCAAATGTTGGGATTTATAAAGAAAAACTTGACGTGAAAATATGCGCACCTACACGCAAACTCTGACCCATGCGAACGCACATTTTGAAGACAAAGCAGTTTGGCGACACTGATGGGGAGTTGAGGAACTGACTGCGGATGAAGGGAATTAACCCTTTGCAAAATGGCAAAATTTACTTTGACATATTTCAATATTTACAATATTTACCAGCTGCTTATAGGTCCCGGTTACAACAAAAAATACAAATAACTTTAAATCACCATTATGGGTCCTAAAGATACATACATGCATGTTCAGTTTAAAGACATAAAATTGACTATATGCTGAAAGTAATTTCTTTCACTTCCATTCTTAAATGTATGTAGGTCTATCACTCATTATGTGATAAGTTGTAAATGAATAAGTACGATCTCTGATTATGACAAAGGCAGACTTCGGAGGGAAAGAGTATTCAGTTGTATGAATGGTATCCCTGTTCCTCCCGACCTACCACAACACCAGCATGAAGAGCCTGACCCACAACACCAGCATGAAGAGCCTGACCCACAACACCAGCATGAAGAGCCTGACCCACAACACCAGCATGAAGAGCCTGACCCACAACACCAGCATGAAGAGCCTGACCCACAACACCAGCATGAAGAGCCTCACCCACAACACCAGCATGAAGAGCCTGACCCACAACACCAGCATGAAGAGCCTGACCCACAACACCAGCATGAAGAGCCTGACCCACAACACCAGCATGAAGAGTCTGACCCACAACACCAGCGTGAAGAGCCTGACCCACAACACCAGCGTGAAGAGCCTGACCCACAACACCAGCATGAAGAGCCCGACCCACAACACCAGCGTGAAGAGCCTGACCCACAGCACCAGCATGAAGAGCCTGACCCACAGCACCAGCATGAAGAGCCTGACCCACAACACCAGCATGAAGAGCCTGACCCACAACACCAGCATGAAGAGCCTGACCCACAACACCAGCATGAAGAGCCTCACCCACAACACCAGCATGAAGAGCCTGACCCACAACACCAGCATGAAGAGCCTGACCCACAACACCAGCATGAAGAGCCTGACCCACAACACCAGCATGAAGAGTCTGACCCACAACACCAGCGTGAAGAGCCTGACCCACAACACCAGCATGAAGAGCCTGACCCACAACACCAGCGTGAAGAGCCTGACCCAAAACACCAGCGTGAAGAGCCTGACCCACAACACCAGCGTGAAGAGCCTGACCCACAACACCAGCGTGAAGAGCCTGACCCACAACACCAGCATGAAGAGCCTGACACACAACACCAGCATGAAGAGCCTAAACCACAACACCAGCATGAAGAGCCTAACCCACAGCACCAGCATGAAGAGCCTGACCCACAACACCAGCATGAAGAGGCTAAACCACAACACCAGCATGAAGAGCCTGACCCACAACACCAGCATGAAGAGCCTGACCCACAACACCAGCATGAAGAGCCTGACCCACAACACCAGCATGAAGAGCCTGACCCACAACACCAGCTTGAAGAGCCTGACCCACAGCACCAGCGTGAAGAGCCTGACCCACAACACCAGCATGAAGAGCCGACCCACAACACCAGCATGAAGAGCCGACCCACAACACCAACATGAAGAGCCTGACCCACAACACCAGCGTGAAGAGCCTGACCCACAACACCAGCATGAAGAGTCTGACCCACAACACCAGCATGAAGAGCCTGACCCACAACACCAGCATGAAGAGCCTGACCCACAACACCAGCATGAAGAGCCTGACCCACAACACCAGCATGAAGAGCCTGACCCACAACACCAGCTTGAAGAGCCTGACCCACAGCACCAGCGTGAAGAGCCTGACCCACAACACCAGCATGAAGAGCCGACCCACAACACCAGCATGAAGAGCCGACCCACAACACCAACATGAAGAGCCTGACCCACAACACCAGCATGAAGAGCCTGACCCACAACACCAGCGTGAAGAGCCTGACCCACAACGCCAGCGTGAAGAGCCTCACCCACAACACCAGCGGGAAGAGTCTGACCCACAACACCAGCGTGAAGACCCTGACCCACAACACTAACATGAAGTGCCTGACCCACAACACCAGCATGAAGAGCCCGACCCACAACACCAGCATGAAGAGCCTGACCCACAACACCAGCGTGAAGAGTCTGACATACAACACCAACATGAAGAGCCAGACCCACAACACCAGCATGAAGAGCCCGACCCACAACACCAGGGGAAGAGCCTGACCCACAACACCAGCGTGAAGAGTCTGACCCACAACACCAGCATGAAGAGCCTGACCCACAACACCAGCGTTAAGAGCCTCACCCACAACACCAGCGTGAAGAGTCTGACCCACAACACCAGCGTGAAGACCCTGACCCACAACACCAGCATGAAGAGTCTGACCCACAACACCAGCATGAAGAGCCTGACCCACAACACCAGCATGAAGAGCCCGACCCACAACACCAGCATGAAGAGTCTGACCCACAACACCAGCATGAAGAGCCTGACCCACAACACCAGCATGAAGAGCCTGACCCACAACACCAGTGTGAAGAGCCTGACCCACAACACCAGCATGAAGAGTCTGACCCACAACACCAGCATGAAGAGCCTGACCCACAACACCAGCATGAAGAGCCCGACCCACAACACCAGCATGAAGAGTCTGACCCACAACACCAGCATGAAGAGCCTGAGCCACAACACCAGCATGAAGAGCCTGACCCACAACACCAGCGTGAAGAGCCTCACCCACAACACCAGCGTGAAGAGTCTGACCCACAACACCAGCATGAAGAGCCTGACCCACAACACCAGCATGAAGAGCCTGACCCACAACACCAGCATGAAGAGCCTGACCCACAACACCAGCGGGAAGAGTCTGACCCACAACACCAGCATGAAGAGCCTGACCCACAACACCAGCATGAAGAGCCTGACCCACAACACCAGCGTGAAGAGCCTGACCCACAACACCAGCATGAAGAGTCTGACCCACAACACCAGCATGAAGAGCCTGACCCACAACACCAGCATGAAGAGCCTCACCCACAACACCAGTGTGAAGAGCCTGACCCACAACACCAGCATGAAGAGCCTGACCCACAACACCAGTGTGAAGAGCCTGACCCACAACACCAGCATGAAGAGTCTGACCCACAACACCAGCATGAAGAGCCCGACCCACAACACCAGCATGAAGAGTCTGACCCACAACACCACCATGAGGGAGCAAGGCTCCATCAGGAAGTAATGCGCCATTTGTGAAGAACAACAGTGCAAAGGTTCATTTTTTAACAAGATCCTTTAATGTAGATGCAATGTCACCCAGCACAACCCTTATTTGCTTAAGCTCATCTGTGATGACAGTAACTGCATTAATGGGGTCTGCAGAACAGCCTCAGTCTGCACCCGTCCACTTCCAGCTGTCTGTATGGCACGGGACTCCCGCACTTGTGCTGGGGACCTCGGGAAACTCCAGAGCCCCTGCAGTCTCTGCGCTGGGAGATCGTCACACTGGACTCTCGCAGACTCTGCAAGAATAAGGACTAAACCATTTGTGCAATTTATTTTATTTAATTGAGCATGCAAGCAATAAAGTTATTTACCTGGTTCCCCTGTATCAGCAAATGTGTGTCTCCCTCCCTCTCAGACACAATGCCACACACACTGGTTTGGCTGAGAATCGGGGGCGCCTTTGCCCCCACCGGTTTTTTTTTTTTTTAAAACACATATTTCCTTGCTGCTTTTAATATGCAAGGCCAATGAGGTCATTTGCATTGTCTATATATGGTTGAATGTGGGCGGATAGAGGGCAGTAAATGATTTTTTTTTTGCGTGCGCAAATTATCAGGTAGGTTGTGTTTTATAAAGTGAAAATTGTGTGCAGGTGTGCGTACGCATGGTTTTATAAATCTGAATATTTTTTTGCGTACACTATTTTTGGCTTTTGTGCGTACGCACAGTTTTATAAATGAGGTCCCAGAACTTTATTCTAAATCAAAGCAGTCTGAGGCGCATAGAACAGATTTGTGCGGTTAGAAAACAGATGTCAGCTGCACATGTATGTGTTCAGCAGAAGCTGATACAAACAGAGAATCTATGATGTTCCTGTCCATATGACCTGCTTCTGTGAAGAGGATACAGAATGGCTCTGCAGCACCATTATGCAATCACACGGGGGAGAATGGAGCGATCCATTTTTCACGTGAGAGAGGATAGTGGCCGGTCGGTGGAGGAAAGAAAAGATTGGTGGGATTTCAGGTTAATGCTTCAAAGGACCTGTGTTCAGGGCTTGCCAGCAGGTAATTTTTCAAAACAGTCACGGCAGACTCAGAAAAACGTAACAGGTCGGTCAGGTTGTGTGTGATAGTGACATAAGGCCTTCTTCATTTTAATTTTTTGTTTATTTTTGTGTTACATGTGAAGCTGGCGTTTAAATATGATAAATTCTAAATATTGAAGGTATGCTTGATTGGCACTTACCACATGCAGTTGTAATTTGGTTTAATTATTCAGTAAAATATAGAAATAATTTAGTTTTAATAGTTGTTATTAGCTTTGGCTTGCTAGAGTGGTATACATTTATTGTAGAAGATTAACATGATTCAAATTAACATTAGTTGTTGTTCAAGTTACTAAACATGTAGTAAGCCATGTACATTCATGTGTGATATAGTGGGGTTATAAGATACGTAAACAAAATTCAATTATTTGTTGACTTAACAAAAAAGTAGTAAAAAAACGAATAAATGAATTTTATAACAATCCCATTATAATAGTATTTAATAATGTCATGTAATGTAATCTGATAAAATATAACTTAAAGGTCATTGGTTAATTTGCCAGAGAACATAATTAAAACTATAAAATAAAAAAACCTATTACTACATATAAGCAAAAATGACAGCAAGCTGTAGTTGCACATTTCAGAGAGGTTTCTCAGTAAAGGTTCAGTTCTTAACATTCAAACAAATCCACAGCCAGCGCATCACCATCCAGAGCACTTATTTGTTGCAGGATTATTGAGAGCTCATGTCAAGATAAGCTTTATAGTAATGTCTTTTCCCTCAGGGATGCAAGGAGAAGCGCTGACAGTGTTTAAATGTATAAACTGCAATCTTTGTCCCTTCTGTCACCTCTGAATCATGCAACAATGCTGCTGTATGGTATATTTAGAGGTTGTTTAATTTATCCATGATAATTCAGTCCAACCCAAGGAATTGGAACAAGAGCCGCTGTGCTGTAATTGCAGATCTTCAACCACAGGAGCAAGGTCAGCCCTCAGACAATAGGAGGAAAAGACAGGCTCAATTTCAGCTATATATAGTTGGCCAATTTTCCACAAGGTTTAAGCAGCTAGGTAGTCAAAGTATTTGTGACATTGTTTGTTTTCAGAGATTCCTGTAATAAATATGAACAAAATAGACATACAGAGAGTATATAATTTATATGGAAATAAAATAATAAAATACAAAACATAACAAAAATATTAGAAACGTCATGCACTTTATACACTATTGTATGTATATTATAAAAAACGATGAAGAAATGTATTAATCTTTCTTCCCTGATTCTATCCTATTTTTTGAAAGTGAAATCAATTCACCTATTTAATGTGATTTCATGGAGGCTCAGATGCTCCACTCTCTTCCTCTACGATGGCAGCAACAACCGGAGGAATAGAGAGGGTTGATATTAGATGTCTCCCCTCTAATTTCCTGCTCTCCCAGCAGCGCTAATGGTCTGAAATGTTCGGTGCTAAAAGAGCGACTCCCGGCAGACATCGCTCAATACCGGGGCCAGGAACATCTCCTATAGTTCATCTCTCTCTGTTCTGTGCAAATGCATGAGATTCCATCTCCTCGCTCTCCACTGGGGAGTGGGCTTATGGGTAATGAGGAGACTGGGACTCGGCCTAATTGGAGCTGTTTGATAATAGAGCCGGACAATCTGAGTGCCAAATTTAGGAGAGAAACCGTCGGGCAGGAGTTTTCACTTAAAGGCACGAAACATACAGAGAGCTATGTTCACACGTGTGTGTTTTTTAAAATGTAAGTAGGAACTTGGTGCAGGGTTTCTCCGATCTTACTTTTGATAGCCCAACTTATATCAAACCAGAATAAAACACAGATCAGTTTAAAATTACATAGGTTTAGAACTGTAGCTATAACTAAAATTTTGGGAAGTGGGATTAATTGGCAATCATTCATTTGCGGAGATCATAAGAAGAGGTTTTGTTCATTCTTACCATTGATCTTACACTTATCATTGTGTCTCAATGGAACTATAGCTAAGAGGCAATGCCATGAATGGATTATATCACTGTGTCACATCTATGGTACAGAAGTGCAATAAACAAATACAAGGTCCATTGAAATAATCTTGATGTGTGGTAAAGTACTTTCAATCCCTGATCATGTGTGTGTGACTCGATAGGGTCAGATTTATCGGCTCAGGTCAGTGTAGTGGACATCGGCAACCAGTGTAAACGCTTTTTTCACTGTCAGATCAAACTAGTTTTGGGGTACGAGCATTCATTGGGGTTTTTTTGGCTTCCTTTTTTAACCATATAATCGTGCTCAAATAATACACTTCACATTCCACCAACGTGGCTGAATATCTCTGGGATCAAGTGCAAATATAACTGCATCCGTTCCATCTGTTCTTAGAACCAGTTCAACTTAGTTGTTAAAAAGTGTTTAATGGTGCCGTCTAACTTAAACTTCTGTAATGTTTTATAGTAGTATCTATTGAAGACATGAAAAAAAACAGAGAGTGGCTCAAAATGAGGCGTTCTTGCTTATGCTACCTGTTGGGATGATGATTGCACAACAAACAGTCAAGAGTTTCACTTTTAAAAAAGTTGTAACTCTACTGCTGATATTAAATAATAAACACTATTGGCTTGGAGAATTAAATTATTAATTCTTAAATTATTGGTGATGTATTAGAAACAACACTTCTTTGTGAAAACAAATCATGTTTTCTCACTTGGTCTCTTAACCATTTGCACTATTTTTTAACAAACATAAGACATCATGTAACATAAATTTTAATGAGATGTTAGGCGTATGCGGCGATGGCAGGTGGACATAACACAATGGCACTTTCAGACATTTCACTGGTAATAACTTTATTTTTGAGGTTTCACCAGTTAAAATGCTCAATATTTTATTCCTTTATGGACATTTAATGGAAGCTCAGAGGCCACAGCTGCACATTAACTACACATATAACCACAAAAACACATATTCCCAATGACTCTTTGTCTCTGCTTCTCAGCGGGAGAAAGAGGCACTTAAGTGTCCCGCTCGCAATGTTTTAAGTGTGTTTCTCAGTCTAATTGGGCAATTTGCTCTCTCAATATTGCCTCCATAATTGAACCATGCTCAAAGAAAATGAAGTTTGATGCTGTATGTCACCCTTAATAGTCTTCTCACAGACTCATACAAAAATGGAAGAAACAGAAGCAGAAATAAAGTGAAAACAGAAATGAAAGCGCTAGACCAGGTTTTCTAGGCAGAAAATCCTTGATCCTTGCAGGATAGTTCAACCAAAATGACACATTTGTCATTGTTTACTCACCCTCATGTCATCTAAATCCCATCCCTTGTCTTTCTTAGGTGTTTGGAACCAATTGATCATTGTTCTGTTTTCATGACAATAGCACGGAACTTTGCCCACAAATCTCTTTATGCAACAATTGGAGTATGAATTTGTTAGGAAAGACATATAAATTTGAAATTTCACAAATGTAAAGAAACAACAAGTTCAGCTATGGGGCCTTTATGACAATAGGTCTATTTATTGACTACGTTTGTCTTTCTTAATTGAACTATCCCTTTAATTTGAACGTTGGTCCTTTGATTCCAGGCCAAACAAGGTTGCCAGCATCTAAATGCTTTCTATCCTGCCAAAGTTACCTTTGTGACCTCATTGATTGATTCTTCGCAAATGTCAGAGTTCACTTTAAATGCCTTCTCATACTTTACATTTTAGTCCGGTTATAAATCAAGAGGAAAGAAGTGGATGTCATAAATTTCCCTAGGATACATAACCTTCAAAACATCCCGGGATGTTTGATTGTGCTGCAGAAATGTATCATCCTCTGGATTTCTTTTATACTTGAAGATCCGACTAGCAATCAGGTTGATGCATTATTTATTTGTTACTGTCTTTTAAGGTCATAATTCATAACATTAACGACAGTTTATTGGCAGATTAGTAAGAGCTTTGATTTGTTTAATTTTGCGTATGTAATAAAAATGACCCAAAAAAATGTTCATGGCTTTATCACAGGGATGCACCCTTGAAAATCTATTCTCTGGAAATACGTGTTCTATTAAAGAGACAAATTGAGTGCAAAGACTCGTTCTTAAATTGCTTCTGTGTTTTAACCATATAGATATCTTGTCTGAAATCGTACTTGGTTTTGTGCCATCCTGACCATGCATTATATCCGGCTTTTAAGATTGCACAGGGCTGTAGAGAAGATCTTTGTCTTCTCGTAAGAACCTTAGCAAGCACAATCTGGGATAATATGACTATAGTTTAGTGTTTTACTGTCTTACTGCCACGTGAAAATAATGTTCCCTGCATAATGTGATAACATGAGACGACATGTTTTAGCTTGCTTGCTAATAGCGCAAGACTGAATATTATGTACTGTGACAGCTTTTTATCTTCCGCAACACCAGCTGTAATCTGGTAGCGGCATAATTCATGTTCTGCTATTCAAAGGTGGTGCTTGCTGTATGTGCGGTCACTTGAATAAAATGTGGATACATGGTTATGTGTGTATAAAATCAGTGGAAATAGCTTCAAGAGTACACAAGAAACAGCCTAGAGAGGATTTGAACAAAAAAGCCTACAAGTGAAGTAATTAAAGCATGATGTGCTTTATCCCACAAAATGATCTACGTACAATCCACTCACTGCATCCAAGAACTGCATTTTTTATTACACTTATTTGTCTTGTTTTAAGTATAAATATCAAACACTTGATCCATGACCCATATACTAACTAGTAAAGAATAAACACAAATGAAGTAAGTTTACATTTAAAACAAGTAATCATCCTTTATAAGGTTCATCCTTTAAACTAATTTCTAGTTAATTTTTCTCAACGCATTGGTCGATTATTCTGCTTGTTTAAGACAAAATACCTTGGCTCACTTTCTTTGCCAAGAAAATGGGAACTTAAGACGTTTTAGACATTTGAACTAAAAACAAGAAAAAAAAGCTTAATAATAAAGCTTAATAATAAATACGAATTAAGCTGCGCAGAGCCAATACATGTACAATTGATTTCAATGGAGCTTTAAAAGGTTTTGAACACGTCATTTTGGGTCCCTCGCAGGCATCTCTGGCAGTTTCTCAGTTATTTCTCGAAGAGCACAGAACTTTAAAACAACTGGTCCAGTATTGAAACAGTAAAAACTTGGAGGCTGACAAAAAGACACTACTATTTGAAGCATCATAATACTTTTAAATCTTAAATTGGACATATATAACTCCTAATGCTGTATAATGACCACATTCTTCAATATACACCAGGGCATCAACTCGATGCATTTAGTATTTTAGAATTTTTATGCGATATCACATCAAGGGTTTATAGTGAATAGTCAAAAAAGAGAAAAGTTCCTTGGACCGAAAAGGCTTTTTGATTTTAGAGGTCAGATGAGAATGGGCAGACTGGTTCGTGATGATAGAAAGGCAACAGTAACTCAGAAAAACACTTACAATCAAGGTTCGAAGAATACCTTAGATAGGCTGTACCAACCTTGATGTTCCAGAAGTCCCAACTTCTGTAGTTTATCCATGGTGTAACATTATAATAAAAGTAAAAATACAACTGCCTAATGGGACAAAAATCAAGACTGATATCAGATCTGGTCTACCTCAGCACACTGACAGAGCAAGAATTTCTGTAATATTTATGTGGGCAATTAAAAGAAGTAAGGAAAGGATTGTCAAAAAAGAACTGTCAAAAAAATTGCTAATGACAGAATATAAGTCAGGTCAGTTTTAACTGTTTAACCTCACTTTATATTTCTGCTGCGTTTCTGTTAGTACCTGTAGGCAATCTGCAAAGTTGCACATCTTAAAGTTCATAATAAAGTGAGTTACCATCTTTTACAGAAATCAGATGTCTTGGACTACAGCAAAGGTAAAGATTGTAGTCCTCCAGTTACTTCTATGACGTGTGGTCAGAGATCTGTTACAAAACACATAATGTCGTCTTGTCACTGGGGCTGATGCAGTAACTGAAATCTGAGTTGACCAATACCAGTAGATCCACGATGGATCCAGAAGCTCCCTAACTTCATACACAGCACTTTCTGGATGTAGTTCCAGACACTATTTTCTAGATTATTCTTTAATAATCTTTTAACGCATCACTCAGAGCACTGCTGGAAACATATGTGTCTCTGGTGGGTTTTCTTGACTTCACGGAAACTGCCCTTGCAGTTTCCCACTTAGCAGGTTCCTCCTCACTGGTTCCCTCGCCGATCAGGATGTCTGCCACTCCGTCTAACGCAAAGATCAGGAAGGCCTCAACGTTGGCTCTCGCGCCAAACATGATGGCTTACTCTGTTTCCCCGCTCCAGATGACGGACTTCTGGTCCCTAACCCAAAGTGGCCAACTGTCAGGGTCCCACGCCTAAGATGGGCGTCTTTCCAGCTCTGTCCTGGTGTGTAGCCCTGCCTACCCCGCCCTGGCTTCCAACCCTTGCCTGCTCCATCCTGGCATCTAGACCAGCCTGCTCTGCCCTGGTCCTTGCTGCCTGCTCCGCCCTGGTGTCAAACCCTGCCTGCTCCCCATGGTCCTTGCCGCCTGATCCGCCTTGATCCTCGCCACCCATTTCCACCTGGTTCTCTCACCTATATAAGCCTCGTGTTTGCCTTATGTCTTGTCAGATTTGTTTGTATATAACGATGTTCATTCCTGTGTCTTTCTTTGGTTATCTTGTTTTTGATTTGATTTTTTGTTACTCTTTTAGTTTGTTCTTATTAAAAAACCTTTAACTGCATTTGGATCATCCCCTTTTCTTTTCTTTCGACTCACTCATTACATGTACAGCCTTGGCTATGGCAGGACACTGGGGCTAGATATGTACAGACTAACCAAAATAGGACAAGGGAGGATTTGGAAACGGTTGGTTGATGATTTTCTATTTCAGCTGTGGCATTCAGATATCAGGGTCAGGTCTTGGTGTTAACAACATGAAAGCATAGATCCATCCTGCTTTGTATTAATGGTTCAGGGAGGTGGTGGTAAACCCAAACCCAGCTGAAAAACTCAAACACTAAACATCAAACACACCTCGCCTAAACCCATCAATGACTTGTACACAAGAATTCATTCATTTCTGAACAGAACAGTTCATTTTAAAGCTGTAGCAGCAAAGCTGGGAAAAATATTTGGATTGATTTGGATGTTTACTTGAATGTTGCATCCCAATACTTATTTTTATTCAATGTCCATATCATGAACATTTATTTGCAGGGTTGAAAAGTATTATACCATTCCATGCTCTCTTCAAAATATCATTTTGTTTGTAGCTTAAAACATTTTTAGTTTTGACATGTGCCTACTTTCTAAATGCCTTCTTTTAGGCCCATACACAGAAAACTATTATTGAAAATCAATTCATTGGTGTAAACTGGCAAGACACTGTACTGTATATTCATATACAAGACTATCCTCTACAAATGACTCTTTTAGGTCATTTGTACAAGACAAGCTCCTTAAAACCATCAACATTCACATCTTAGTGATTCAAACACTCTAGCAAAGGCAGTGTATTACATTTTACAGTAATATGTATTGACATGCTTTGTTAATCAATTGGTTTGGATTGTTCACATTTTGCATTTATTTCTTTACATGTGTAACAACATTAGCCACACAAAACACTAAATATGAATACAAGTACAGTCACAAACCAAACGAGTTAATTATTAAACAAAACCGCGTTGCATGCCTTGTGAATTGAGAAGAAGACCACTTCATATAAAATTGAAGCTGAAAAAGATTCGCTCATATTAGAATCTTTCCTTACAAATATAGTTCTTAACCCCGGCACACGTTGAGTATTTGCACATTTTGGAAAACAATACGACTGTATCCAATGGTGTGTTTTATGTTAAACAATATATAAATCGATAAGTTACTCACTGTTCTGTCATAAAAGTACAATATGTCATTATTTTGACAATTAAACTAAATTCTGATATTTAGACATAGACCTTCAGATCAAATTTTAAAATAGAAAAAAACATTTTCATTTATTGTCCAAAAACTCTAGACAGGTAGTGTATTTATTTTTAATTTATTTATTTAAAAGTGGATTAAAGAAAAATGATACATAGCTGTTGAAACATATGTTTATGGTCTCTGTCTTATAATATTTTTGGAAGTATTGACCTTGACTTCAAAGCCTCATTCTTAAAATGTGCTGGATTATTTTGGCCTGGGAGTGATTTTCTTTCCCTTAAAGCGAGGTCTCCAGGCACCCTCTCAACATGTAAACACCCCTCACCCATCCTCACGTGACCCGTTCCCAGAGGCCAGACACCGAATAGACTCTCTCTCATCAAACATGGCATACCACACATCTCCTGGGAGCTAATAATGAAGCTGAAAAATCATCTTTCCTGCAAGCTTCTTATCTTTACATTTACATTTCCCTTCAGAATGATGCTTTCAGAGTGTCTGAAACGGCATTAAAAGTATAAAGATTCATATTGTATAGATATTACAGTTTACAATTTCCTTGGGAAAGCATTTCTAGTGTGAAACTCTGCCTGGTGAGCAGTAAACTATAACAATTCCCGTCTTGCAATGCAAGTTTTAAAGTCCTATTTACTATTAATGTAAAGAAGTAAAGGCATACATTGTAATGACCAGTCTGCCCATTCTTTGTTTTTCTTCCAATGTGTTGTTATGTGTTTATAAAGATTTAGAAAAGCTTTTTTCAGCTTATTGTTGTTGCAGTTTGCAGTCTGTTGTTCTTAACAAAACAAAGAGCTTTTATTATACGGCCTAACATCTCTGTGGCATCTCTGCTGCCATGTCCTCAAAGATTTGAACGAGACAAGCGTTTTGCAAAGAAATCTGACTATTTTGCATGACTAATCTGACAGTGAGGATACAGTGTATTTGAACATAAGCTGTAGTCTTGTACAGCCACTTTCAATGATAAATAAAACAATATGCAGCTCTTCAGCAAGAGAGAGTACATCAGAGAGAGAGAGAGAGAGAGAGAGAGAGAGAGAGAGAGAGACCAGAGAGAGAGAGAGACCAGAGAGAGAGAGAGAGAGACCAGAGAGAGAGAGAGACCAAGAGAGAGAGAGACCAGAGAGAGAGAGAGACCAGAGAGAGAGAGAGACCAGAGAGAGAGAGAGAGAGAGACCAGAGAGAGAGAGAGAGAGAGACACAGGGAGACCAGAGAGAGAGAGAGAGACCAGAGAGAGAGAGAGAGACCAGAGAGAGAGAGAGAGAGAGACCAGAGAGAGAGAGATAAGGAGAGAGAGAGAGAGAGAGAGAGAGAGAGAGAGAGAGAGAGACCAGAGAGACCAGAGAGAGAGAGAGAGACCAGAGAGAGAGAGAGAGAGAGAGAGAGAGAGAGAGAGAGAGAGAGACAGAGAGAGAGAGAGAGACCAGAGAGAGAGAGAGAGAGAGAGAGAGAGAGAGAGAGAGAGACCAGAGAGAGAGAGAGAGACCAGAGAGAGAGAGAGAGAGAGAGAGAGAGAGAGAGAGAGAGAGAGAGAGAGAGAGAGAGAGAGAGAGAGAGAGAGAGAGAGAGAGAGAGACAGAGAGAGAGAGAGAGAGAGAGACAGAGAGAGAGAGAGAGAGAGAGAGAGAGAGAGAGACCAGAGAGAGAGAGAGAGAGAGACCAGAGAGAGAGAGACCAGAGAGAGACCAGAGAGAGAGAGAGAGAGAGAGACCAGAGAGAGAGAGAGAGACCAGAGAGAGAGAGAGAGAGAGAGACCAGAGAGAGAGAGAGAGAGAGACCAGAGAGAGAGAGAGAGACCAGAGAGAGAGAGAGAGAGAGAGACCAGAGAGAGAGAGAGAGAGAGACCAGAGACCAGAGAGAGAGAGAGAGAGACCAGAGAGAGAGAGAGAGACCAGAGAGAGAGAGAGAGAGAGAGACCAGAGAGAGAGAGAGAGACAGAGAGGAACAGGATGGGATTTTGGGAACAGAGAAGAGGTCAGAAAGATAATTTGTCTGAAAAAGGGCCTGGTGGTATCACCCCCGTGTAAACTGGCAGCACTTTCAGTCTGTTTGTTTGTGTTTGACAGGCTGTGATTAATTATGGTCCTGAAAACTCCATGGCCAACCGAGTTTCACTTCTTTAGTGGAGGAATGAAAGACGCAGAGAGACAACAGAGCTAAATTTATTAAATTAAACAGCAAAAAGAAAAGACATATTTAAATTTTAGAGAAAATAAAAATTAAATTGCTGTACTGTGACTTTTTTTTAAGTTGCATCTTTAAAATAAGGTTCCAATGAGTAATGTTTGGCTTTCTATTCTGGTGGTTCCAGTCTTGGACTCTGCAGTTTACTATAAAAATATCTAAGCGGAGTTCACAGAGACGAAAAGAGAAAATGTGTTGTTGGAACTACCAAATTTTGTCATGTACATTGGTTTCACATGTTTAAAAGAAATTTGTTAACTTTTCAAATGTAAAGTAAATTAAGTAATTGCAACAAGTGATTTTTTCAGTTTATTTCAGTCAAGACTAGAATTCTACCGTTTTGAAGGAAGATAGAAAGGCAGATATTTCTAATTTCATTGGAAAAAATCACAATTACATTGTATATTTGCAGCCAGCAATGATAACTTTGAGTGAATGTCTTTTCTTTAAAAGCACAAAGTAGTCTAACAAAACTTTAGCTAATGGACAATTGCACAAAGTAGCAGGAGCCTCCAGGACTATGTGTAGAGCCCCACTCTTAATAGTGTTCCTCTTTTGTAGGGTTTATCCCTCTGGAGTGAAAACTTTGAAGGCTTGAAGGATGTACGGAAATGCAACTGTTGCCCATCATGCATCATCATCCCATGCCCACAAGGATGTGTTGTCTTCATGCAAAGAAGCTCAAATAACCATTGGTGCTTGAAGAAAAATCAGCTGTACCCTTTGAAATCCTTGACTTAATTTCAAGTTCAATTGTACACGTTGAATACCAGATATTTGTTTTATAATGTTAACCAACACATTACAAATCAAAGTTTCAACAACACTATGATGTGACAAAAGACAATAGAAACTATTTAAATTATAATTTGCGTCATCCTCATTTTCTGTTCGCAATATACATCACATATACTAGAGCCAACAGGAAAGTGCAATATTCACAAACAATTCAATATTATTCATGTTATCATAGTGCGTCACAAAAAATGTCAGGGGCATGGTGTCTGCTGTCCAAAATGACTTGCAAGACTCTAGCACAAGTGTGACGCCTCGCAGTGGGACGGGTTGTGCTTTGGATTTCTGAAAAAGTTTGCTTGTTTGTTTTCCTCGAATGCTTGTTTAATTTTTTCGCTAAGGCCTATAAAGCCATTAGCTTGAAAGCCATAACTGCGAATTGCGGCTATCTAAATAAGAATAAACAGTTTGAAGCAATCCAACATTCTGGCCTTTAAACTGACTGTCTGCTCTCCAAGTCATTGCCAGGTGGTTGAATATAATAAGCCATTTGACAGCCAAGAAAATTTCCCCCCAATGGCGGATGCTGATGGCTGAACTCTTTAATTGTCACCCAGCTGTCATTTTTCAGCTATGTTATGCTTCTCAGGCAGAGGAGGGATGTGGGAAAAAGCTGAGTAGAATGTGTTACTAGGTGAATTGCCAAGGGGCTTTTGTATCTCAAAATCTTTCTTAAAACTCAACTTAAACCTGAGACGGATTTTTTCTTACGGTATGAACCTCCCAAAACCTTTGATTTAGCATCACTGCTATTATACTGATGATCAAATCATCAGAAGATACATTTTTATTTGTGTTTTTCATTATTCTTGTGGGTGGCCACTCAACGCAGTCAAACTTGGTTGCCAAAGTAACAGTCAAGTAGATAAAGTTAGCCCATCATTACAAAGTGAAGGTTAAGATAAGCTTGAGATTCTTAAGTATTAACTGCACTCTTAAAGCTGCAATATTGATCCGTCAGTGTGTGAAGGTGAGCAGAATGGAGCCGTGGACAGGGTATTTGTTCTCTAAAGACAGTAAACAAGACGGCAGTGTCTTTCAAAGTCAACAACTTCAAAACTGCAGAAGTACTTCATACTTATTTGTGTTACATGAAAGATGAGACAAGCTATACCTGCATGTAAATTGTTTCAAAGTAACCCAAAGATAGTGATTAACTGATTAATAATAATATAATTTGTGTCCTCAACTATACATAAATACCATTTAATTTACAAAGAATGCAGTATTAGTTTTATTATTTACTTTGTTGCTTTGTTTCTTACCTGATGTCTGAAGAAGATTTGCATTCAGTTCCTGAGTCTTTAAGACCCGCCTAAGCTTAATTCTGATTGATCATAGGGTCTAGTCCAGTGGTATTGGTCAACTCAGCTTTCAGTTACTGCATTACGGACATTATATGAATCCACATTCTACTGTAACGGTAGGGATGCTCTGATCAATCGGCCGGAGATCGGTATCAGCCGATAATCACATTCTGTGACTCAATCGGTACTCACTAAACTTGGCTGATCTTATGAACCAATCTTAATTTATGACGGCAAAGCGTGAGGACATAAATGATGACTGAGGGTGTAAATGTTTTGGCTTTTCAATCCAACTGTACATGAATAGTAAAATGTCCACTCTACAATTAATACACGTTTGTATTCATTTAGTTAAAACAATAGTTCCATTACATTCATTGCATATGTACTGTGTAATGAATGTAAGGGGTCAGTCATGTTCTGCTGGTAGAGAGTTGGACTTGTGATCAGAAGGTTGTTGGTTTAAATCTCAGTGTCAGCAGACAATAACTGAAGTGTTCTTGAAGACATCTTACACCTGTTTACTCTACAGTGATGATTGATAACTGTATAATACTTTGCTTAAGATAAAGTTTCTGCCAAATGAATAAATATAAATGAAAATGTAACAAATAAAAAAAGTATAAAAAAGTATAACAGACGCAAAGTTTTACTCAATATGAGAACATGTCAGCATTGTTATTTTTTAACTGACAGTAGACTCTGTTGAAGCCATCTTTGTCACATTACATACTAAAGGGGACATTTCAAAAGCGAGGAAAACACAGGGTCTTTACTTTATGAAGTTTGAAAGCCTGTAACTCAAGGATTATGAAAATCCTTTAATAAATGTTTATTTTGTATTTTCTCCTAATTAATTTGGTCTAAAATTACGCAAACCCCTAGATAAGGAGTAAGGTTCATTAACATTTTGTTCAGTCAGGAACCGTTTTAACATCTCAGTATTTTTCACTGCAGGTATAACTTTAAAAGTTAAAGTTAAACCCCTCATCTGTGCAGAACGGATGATGTACAGATGCTCTAGGCTACTGTCAGTCTGCAGAGTAAATCTAGCATCATGCTAAAAACAGCAAATATATGAATACGCTCACATTAGGCCTTTTTCTGCCAACGTGACATAATTATGAAAAACAGGTATTTTAAGATTGCTTTTCAGACCGCTCCTGCTTCTTGAGAAAGTTTAATAGACGAAACCAAACACAATTTCCCTAGCTCCTTATGACTTTTTATAACATTAGGCTGTACCACTGATTCTAAATACAACTCAATATTATGTCTGCCTTCACAATAGGATTTCTAGATAAGTTTTGCTTTTCAATTACCATACTGCATAAAACACTCTTTAATTCACCTGCTACCTTTACTGTAATATACTCATTTAACAGCATGATTCATGGAATAAAGATATATTGTGCAAGCATGGACGAAAACACTTTAATATTTTTTTTGCATAATAACAGGACGAAATAGGAACTCACTTTCAAAGGCATACTGTGCACTTATTGGTCTGAATTTTGCCTCAACCACTGTTTTAAATGTCAAAGTTCATATATATATATATATATATATATATATATATGTGTGTTTAAATGATAGAAAATTGAGCTATCATATGTTCTTTTACCTTAATGTTATCTTTACTGCACCTGCAAAAGTCCTCTGCATCCGCCAGTTGAGGCCTCCATTACTAAGACCTTTCATTTCTAACGGTGAAGAATAATTCCCATAAGCCAAAAGCAAGTTCTAGTTAATACTGCTTTAACCCCTCGAGAGGAAGGATGATTGGCTCTATTGATTTGCCATTTCAGTTGCAATTTCTCTATTCTTCTTTTAAATGTACGTCGGCTACATCATTGTTGGAAATCTGCATTGGCTGTGCTATTTTGGTTGAAGAATGATTATATATAGCCTGTTCATTCTCTCTGTTTTTAATCTTCGCAGTTAGTGAGACAGTTGACTTGGCGTGCTCTGCTTTTAGTATGCTTTACCCTGAATGCTCTTCATAGACAGCCTGTGCCGATTTAAAATACCATCACCCCTCAAGAATACATCTGGTGAAGTGCTTGTTTTATGAATTAGCGCTCCTTTAAAAATTGCGCATTCTGGGTCAGAATAACCTGAAATGATTGATCGCATGCCCGCAGCGTTACAAAACTTCTTAGGTCATCTGCCTAATCACTTGCAGAAGCTCAAACTTTTAGCTTCCTTAGAAACTGGGCCATTGATGTACCTAAGGCTTAGTTGAAAAGAATTTTGAAAATGCAACGCAAGAAGTTCAAACTCCGCCATCTCCACGGCTGAGTGGCGACTGACCGGGCTGGTGTTTCATGAAGTGGTAATGTTTGTGTGACAGTGAGGAATAAAGGAGAAGGATGGATATTCATTGTGACACGCATGCCTAAGCCGTCGCCCCGAGGCTTCGGAGCTCCAGCGATTGTGTTTGAGCACAGGGGCCACGCCTCACCATGTGCCCAGACTTCATTCAGTGAGAGAACAGCTGTCGCCAGCGGACCATCGGTTGGAGGAGCTTGTGCATTGGCACCAGATTTCTGACTGGCAACGGGTGAGTGGTCCAGCACAGCACAGACGGACATTTTGTTTTTTCCTGACTCAAAAATCAGAAGTCGCCCAATTGGCAAGACCGAAATTTAACATGCAGCCGCACAGAAGGGCTAAGTAGAATAACCATTCTACTGAGAAATAAACTAACTTCTGACATTGTCTTTATTGTTTCTCAACATGTGCTTATGGTGTAGCTACACATGGCATTCAATGTTTTACAGTAGTTCAATTCTTTTATAGTTACTGTCCAAAAAGACAGTTCTCCAGTTCCCACAGTCACTTGTTCCCCCTCAAAATTTGAACAGTACAGGACAAATAATACAGATTTTAATGAAAACACACAAAAAAAAAACTACGAGAAGCCATGTGATTGTTTTGGTTAATCATTTTTAAAGTTGGTCATACATTAATATATTACCCCAAAATGAATCTTACTCTGAGAGGACACAAAAATGTAAATAACAAGATTAAAAACACACATTTTCATCCATTTAATATTAGCTGTTTGATGTGTGTGTGTGTGTGTGCAATGTATGCAATTTTAATATTCAAGAGATGAAATAATAAGAGTTTTTAGGAGTATAGATGGTTTTAAAACAACAACATACAGTAAACAAATGTTACTTCGCATACATGCCAAACATAACTGATAAACATCCACAAAAGTTACATCCCAGAATAGAGTGCATGTATATTATTTCTTAAAAATAAAATAAAAGAAATAACAAGTAAATTACATTAAATAACAAAATTAAAGTATGTCTCATCAGTATTATTTTGTTAAAAAAGAACCGTTATTTCACTTAACCTAAATGTTACACAATCCTTTCAACAAATTGTCTTGAAAAATATGAATTCAAGTTCATGTTTATATACATTAAACATATATGAACTGTTGTTAAATAAGACAAGTAAAGCAAAGTGTTTTGGTTTTGGTGAAATAGTTAAAGTGAAGGTCATGGCACACACTGTAGTGAAGTGAAGTGAGGTGATGTGTTGCCAAGTATGGTGTCCCATACTTGGAATTTGTGCTCTGCATTTAACCCATCCCAGTATACACACACAGTAAGTGAACACACACACACACACACACACACACACACACACACACACACACACGCACACACACGCACACACACCAGGCCACGACTGCCCCCTAGATACTTTCATCCTTTTACCTACTAATCTCATCTATGCCGCTCTGTTGTCATTTCCACTCATGACACATGGCACAATTACACAACATTTACAAACACAATGTTCTTTGTGCGGCCATTAAAATGATGAAGTGATTGCTGTGTATATTTGAGAAATAAAACAAAGGCTTTGATTTGTCAATGGTTTGATGACAGCACTCCCTGGATGACATCCATAAATAATTATAAGGGCATCTAGCATCATGTACCCTCATATAATCACCAACAGTACTAACTGCATTCATAATCATTTCTAGCTCTGAAACACACACACAGAGTGAGAAGTTTATTCTCTCTGATCTCCACCTGCATGGCGTAATAATCACTCGATTTTCCTCCGAAATACTTTCAGGGTTCACAAAGTTTCCCCACATCATTACTCTACCAGAGACTATGACTATTAAACATGAGACAAACAAAAGAACAGTCCACTTATGCCACTCACAATGTGCTAGAATTTCACAACAATGCCACGTGGATCGGAAAGTACCTGAGTTTTTAATTTCTGATAAATAGTCTGTTAGCAAATGTAATGTTTCAGTTAAATCACAATCGTATACATAAAGTTACCAAAAAACAGTCAGTTTGCTCTCAAGTTAATGGATGACTTAGAGGGGTTGCCAGATCTGTAATACAAAATCATTCATCATAAACTTAATGTCCCTAGTCCAAATAACATAACATTTACAAAATGATTTAAAGATTCCTAGCTAATAAACAACTCACAGCATGGAAATACTTGGAAACACAGACCGGCTAAGAAAAATAAACTAAAAGTGCAATTAGATACAAATTATTGAGATAATATGACACTTATAGTTTTTATGCTATAAACCCACGCCCATTTAAATACAGGGTTTTTAAAAGCAACCATCTTTTTGGTTAAAATCAAACAAAACCCAGTGATTAAACAAGTACATAAAAAGTCTTGTAACCTCTATAATTTCAGCTTTTGGGGTATAAGAGTACGGGGCAATGACAGTTTGATGTAATTCAACCCCCCCAAAAATGTCTAAATATCTAAAGACACCCCATTCCCCTCCAAATTGAATAATGTAAATTAGTTTCATAACCATTTTACTTTTCTACAACAATTCATTCATAACAAATACAGGAAATTTAGTCCTGTTTGCAATCCCTATACATCTGTAATTACTTTCAGTGAACAACATTACATGGAGTTGAATACTGTGCTCCAAAAATCTACTTTCTTAAGCGTAACTGTTGCAGAATGAGTAGGTAAATATGACCAACCCCAAATCTATTATTATACCACCAAAAGCACAGAAATTATTTGAAATCTGGTTCTGACCATCGTTCACAATAACACGTCTATCAATCATGCTAGCCAGAACTACAAACATTAATTCAATTGCACAAAAGCGTTATATGATAATCAAAGCAAAGCAAACAATGTCTTTCTCAAGGCATTGTGCCTGATTAAAAATGAATCTGTTTCAATGAATTCAATACTGGGAACGGTTTTCACATAAATGCTGACATGTTTGCCCAATTGAGGCTTCTTTACCAAATCTGAATGTCTTTCTCATTTTGTCATCATTACATGAATCATGCTCTAAACTGCGTTTGATGGTGTCACATATAGCTAGATGATGAAATTATATCTTAGGATATATCTATAAGAGATTGATCAAATGACCGCTGGGATATATTAAACCAGCATCTCTTGGACCATTCTCCATCTACATGAGTCATCACATGCCATACTCTGTAAAGGAGAATGCAGCTTGTTCTCAAATCACTACTTTTTGAGTTAACTTGAGTCATGCAGATTCACAGAAGGGGTTTGAAAAGTGTGAGCCCACTCACATCAGCTTTGCTCATGAGTAATAACCAGTGATGCAACCTTTCCTTTTGATTGTCATCAATTATGAAAAATGAGATTGTAAAGAATCAGACAAATAGAGGAGGATGCCATTTGTGTAAGTTTTATGTTCACAATGTAAAAACCACATAAAAAACTTAGAAAGAAGCTAAATAAACTTTTCAAAATATGAAAGTGAATATTCAATAAGTGCGTGGTAGGCAGGTAAGCTGCTACAGGAAAGACAAGCTGGACACAATGGTGACTGATTGTCTGCGAATTCACCTTGACACATGAATGAACTAAATTGTTCTATTGTATCATTTAAAATTGTGAGGGAGAATTCTGACACTTTTACTATTACATAATAATTACTGTAAATAATGATGAAAATTATAATAAAAAGCCAACCAAAAATATTAAAATACAGACACATTTAAATAAAGGCAGAGACACGTGGACAGATCATGGTTTTTTATATAAGACTTTTGAAAAGAATTATAAGCCCATAAGACTTTTCTGAACATTCCTGTATGAAGATTTTAAATATTAATGTTAAACATAGCAATTTAACTCTATTCACGTACTGTAAATACATCAGAAAGCCAGTACGTGACATGAGGCATTAGCGTTTAACAACATGCTGATAAGTGCATTAAGAGTAATTAATATTCAAGACATAGTGCTGTTTTCCATTAATGGCCAAGTTGTGCTGTACAGACTGTTCTCAATGTTTTCTGTTCTCAATGTTGACATATCTGATTTTCTAAATAAATAATGTTCACAAAACAGCATTAATAAGTCAGCAGCACAGCACCTCTGTCTGCCACTGTTTGGTAGAGAACAATAAAAAGTAAGAGTCTCCTCCGTCAGACATCAGTCTGCTGTTAGGATTCAACACATAGGTCATTACAGGTCACATGCTCCATTGACAGATATGTCTATACCTTTAAGTTGTCTTATACTGTCCGCTGGATAGAGCAAAAGAAAAGTTCACTAGAATAAAATTTGTTAGCTGATCATAGTTATATAATCGTTCCTCGCAGTTGGATTGAAACCTAAATTACGCATATATATTTATATGTATATTCATCTGTTTTTTTTGTTAAATATAAATCTAGATTTCGGTTGTTTCCTACAGCCCTACAAAATATAAATGTCAAAAACATACTTTGCTCCTAAATTTGAAAGACAACAAGTTTTTTGGGTTGAATCTTGACATGTTCTTGGTTAATTTAAACCATTGTCTTGTTTTGTGACTTTTTGGCCCAACATGGCTATATATCCCATTTTATTTTATAGTGTAGGTGTTTGACAACCCATGGTCAGCATTCAGGATTTTCTATTGTGTGCAAAAGAGCAACATTTGCGTTTGTTTTTTGCTTAACTTTAGGACCTACCATGACAGCCAAAGTATAAAAATCAAAAGATAATTTACAGAAAGCCGGTCATTTCCATTATATCTAATTTTAAATGAATAAAACTATAAGTCAAATAGATTGCTGTTTCATTTGTCTAAACCCAGGGGTGACCGAACATCTTGAAGATATCATTTTCATTTTCAACTGCAGAAGAGCCTACCCAAGCAACTTAATGTAAGAATATATGCAGCAGACAGGAAACAATGACACAATACTCCCATCTATAAAAAGTCTCTCTAATGGGATTTGCATTCTAGCAGATGGAGAGCTTTGTCTCTACAGGCATGAGCAAGGACATTACAAAGTTGTCTATTTCCATATGGCTTCCTGTTTTGATAATGACATTCGAGATGTTTCCGATTTTCGTCCTTGCAGGAAGGATTTGGTAACACCCTTTCAGGTAAAGAAATCAGCACTGGCATCCCTCAAATGTATTGCTCAATAATTCAAAACCACACTATGTTCCGTTCATATCTCCTTTCATTTGCCATCACAAATCACAGCTTTCTTTCATCTTCCCCGCTGGAGACGCACTTCTATTACTCTATGCCTCTTCACCTAACACACGAAAAATATGTAAAGAAAAGTTAAATCCTATAAAGGATTTCCGAACCAGCTACCAATCTACCAGTCACCCATTGATTCACTAGTATTGACATTATTGATTTTGCACGCATGTCTAGCACGAAAATTTAACATTCTCAATAAAAGTCTTTGGGCAGGCAAATTGATCCGTGCCTTTAACCCATTAGTTCTGTAAGATTGTACGGTCTCTTTTGTGGTCTTAGAGACTAATAAAAAATGCTATGTTATAACCAAAATGTCACAATGAGCTTAATATTCTGTATATATATATATACATATAGGGCAGTCGTGGCCTGGTGGTTCGAGTCTTGGACTCGTGATCTGAAGGTTGCTGGTTCGAGACTCAGAACCAGCGGGAAAACCACGACTGAGGTGAGTCCCTTGAGCAAGGCACCGTCCCCCCCACTGCTCCCCGGGCGCTGCAGCATGGATGCCCAATGCCCACACTGTGTGTGTGTGTGTGTGTGTGTGTGTGTGTGTTCACTTACTGGATGGGTTAAATTCAGAGCACAAATTCCAAGTATGGAACACCATACTTGGTAATACGTCACTTCACTTCACTACAGTGTGTGCCTTGACCTTCACTTTATATAGCCAAAATGGAAAATCAACAGCCGGGGGGAACGGTGTCTTGCTTGAACCAACGACCTTGGGATCACGAGTCCCACAGTCAAACAACCAGGCCACGACTGCCCCAAAAACAGATATATTCTGATGTTTCGACACAATCAGCAAGGGTCTTGAATAATATTAACAGTTGGTTCAGTTTAATGGTAACTAAGTGCATTTTTATGTCCCGTCCATCACGCAAACTGTCGCTTCCATAATGCTGGAACTGTTTTTGTGTCCTAATCCCCTCCCCTAAATATTATCAAGATGGGTATTAAATAAAGACAGAGGCTATCTGAACTATTGAAGTGTTACTAGTAATCGATACACTGTACTCTAAATAAAATCCCAAAACAAATGTGATTAAACACTGTAAGTAATAAAAAAACAGGTTAAAGAGTGCTTCGAGCAGGATTGAAACCCAGGTCTACAATGCAACTCTTCCAGTGTTTTAACACCTTACTCCTAAAGAGTGAACGTATTGGCGTTTTTTACACATTTTATTTCAATTAAATGAAAACTGGCAATCCTAGTGTGAACAGCCTCTGCTGAATAGGTGAGCTATTCGTCATCAATGTAAATAGACACTGGGATTTTTTCCCCAAAACGATACCCTCCACTGTTGTCTAGGCAACACTCTATGTGTGCTGTGATGACACATCCGACAGAACTGAGGGGCGGGATAAGCAGAGATTATTGGAATTAAAAGGGCCATGTACTGACATCGCTAGCTGAGACCAAATCCAGTTTTAATGGGTCAAATTTGTGTTTTTCTTACAATACCATTGAGAACGTTTTATCTGTTTCAGGCCATCCGATTGGCCCTTTAAGCACTTATGAGGCATGAAACCGTGAGATACTTGTCCTTTAACTTAAGGGTTTGTGTGTTACTTCCCCTTAAACACTTTAAAATAGCTTTCTTATTTCTTTGTTTAAATGAACCCTCATTATGTAATGCATTAAATTAAGCAATGTTATTGAATATTATTTTTCAGTATGTTTCTTCAGCCATCCTCATTATAAGCCATCCACTTTATTCTGAGTCTGCAACTCTGGCTTATATTCCGATTTTTCAAAGGTTTAGCTCAAATATGTGATAGGAATAAATTCTGCTCAAAGACAGATGGATAGAAGTCTCCAGTGAAGATAGCTACTTTTGACATGGAGGCTTTTCCAAAGGAAACAGTATTGACAACATAAATACATTCACAAGCATTAAAAAACGTCAGCTTCATTTTATTAGAATTCTTTCTTATCTACAAAAAGCAAACATGTTGATTATGACAGATTCCACTATGCCCACATATGCTCTTTTTGATCTCAGATTTCGATTTTTACTAATGAATACATTCTTTCTCATCAACAAAACACTTTTCCTGCACACATGATATTACTGTGATGGCACTGTGTATGGGTGAGCTGATGATATCGTAACCTGTTAAGAAGTTTTGAAGGTGAATTAAAGTTCTTCATTAAATAACATCTTATCTTGAAAGAATGAATATCAAAAGAGCAGTTTTGTTTTTTTGCTGAATTTACTCTAACTTTATCATATAATTATAGTTGTTCTTGCTGTCCCGTCAGTAGTAACTTCATCATACAATGGGTCAATAGTTAGATCAATATTTCTGTGAAGAAATACACACGTTATTTTATATTACACCTAAGTGACACATTTCAAACATCTACAGAATTTCTGAATGTATAAATTTTCTTGATGTTAAAAAATAAAACAGCATATTAAAATGGTTGGATATTCTTGAACAAAAATTGCATATTACATTATACACGTTTGGTCTCCCCCACCTGTCAGAACAGAGTTGCACCCCTGTTTTCTACACAATAATTTCAGGTTTTGACAAAGATTGTGTTGAAAATGTACTGCTTCATTGAATGTTTTTTTCTCGCAAAAAGTAGGTTAAATCTGTTTGAACTGTAAAGAATACATTTAGGGTCTCTGTCTTTTTCACGTATAAAATAAATTTGTTGAAAAGCAAAAAGTTTACTGTCTAACAACTTCTCAGAATGCAGATAGAACCGTATAAATCCCTTGTTAAGATTTTCAAAATCTATAAGCATAACAATCCCCTCAAAATGCTGGAAAATTGTAGCTGACAAGAAGCAAATGATTAGCATCTATTTTAGGAAGGAGTTACTTTATTACAACAGGGTCTTAACCATATTTAAAAAAAGAAATGTTTTCTCTGAAAAGCAAGTTATGAAACATTAATATGCTTATTATATGTGTCACACATTAGATATTTTGCCATTATTAAAGAAAAGACGGGAACTGTATATTTTGCAATGGAATAATATGTTTGCACTATCATAGTTTGTCTACAAATTATTATTTGACATTTAAGAAAGTTCATTCAGATCAAATGTTTTATAAAACACAAATCTTTCAGGGAATGATTGATATAACTATAATATCTATATAGTATTTTGTTTGCTTGTACATGAATATATACTGTACATAGATGTAACTAGTATGGATCGGCAACGAAACTTTGTAGAAGTTTGTAAAAAAAAATCTATAATACTTTTCAGCCTTTCTTTTTTATCATCACAGCAACTTGAACCTTTAGTGAACTGCTTGGATGGTCATTCTCGGAGTAGAAAGGCTGTGAATTCTCAAAACCGGCAGGGCAAAGTAAATTAAGCGGTTATTTATAGGCTTTGGGCATATTTTTCCATTTTATTCCTGCCACAATGATATATGAATGCAGAGGTATTCATGTTAAGTGTTTCCTGGGGGACATGCGTGCGAGTAAACAAGCTGATTTATTTATTCAGATCAAAACGAGTGCTTTTGACTCTAGCTATTCTTTCTTGCAGGATAGTAAAGTGGTTTCCGTTAATGAAAGTAAAAGTCTTTTGTTGTCTAAGTACATTTTGACAGGCACGTTTCGGTCGATTGCCCGCATAAAAGAATATATGTGGATATAAATGCCGTCTCAGATTGGTTGTGATGACCTGAAATGACGTCCTCATTAGCCCGCTTTAACCAGACCTTTTTCAGTCTCGTTCTGTGATGTTTATGTAAATGCATTTGATTGACATTTTGGCAACCATTTTAAACATAAAAAAGTTTTACTCTAGACATCATAAACAAGGGTAAGACAGTTTTAACGATGCTTAAAGCATTTGAGGGATAAATGAAACGCAACTGTGGCCTTGTTTTTCTGTATTTCTCCATTCGATTTTCTTCATAGGGATTTAAAAGAATAAAGAAATCTGAGGCATGAAATGACCTAATAAGTTCTAATGGAGACACATATATGTGCAGTGCATTAACTCAACATGGTAAACTTTTTTTTTTAAGGAGGTGGCTTTTAGATAGTTTTGCAACTTAACTTTTTTCATAAGGAAATTAAATTCATATCATATTAAAAATAAGGATTATAAATATTCACCATAAATCGTATTGTATGTATATAAGCATATTGTAAGTATATTGCAGATGTATAGATACATATGAAATACATTTCTTACCAACAACAAATCTCTGCAGGTTGACTTTTATTTAAGATTAATGGGTAATGTAGATTGTTGCATACACTTTTTTTGTTCTACTGGGTTATCATGTTTATTAATTTAGTTTCATTGTGTTATTCAGTTTATTGTCAATAAATAAAAACAACTGCAACTTAAAGTAATATTCCACCCAAAATTTTAAATGATATCATCATTTACTCCTCATCTCGTCATTGTAAACCTGTATAACGTTCTTTTTTCTGTGGGACACAAAAAAGATATTTGAAGAAAGCTGGTACCGGAAGAGCAGGGGCAACGCAACATTCATTTCTGTTGTATCGGGTACAAAACCAATCCAATTGAGAAGGTGCCACTTCTTCAAAATATGTTATCCTTAGAAACTTTAAGGTAAATATGAACCTTATCTGAACCATCTTAACTGAAACATCTGGAGCCTTAATGTTGCTCCGCAGGGCCTAAAGTCTCAAAAGTTTAAGTAAAGCCCTAAATGTTCTAATTGAATGCCCTGTACAAATTACATCAGACATTTTAGGTATTTTTCTGTGTGAAAGATTCTTTTTTGGGAAAAGTGTTTTCAAATAGACAGCGACATGGTCCACCAATCATTCGCCAGAACTTTTCTGTCTTCATGGTGAACACCACTCATGGTTGCTTATCAGCGCCAGATGCCACCACAGCCAAAGCAATATAAAAATGTAAAAACCTCTTGTCCTTTGACGTGTACATCTCTAGTCTAAGCTCTGGATACACATGTCCTCTACCCTAGAGCCATCCGGTTGCTCTGTTGAGCACTTCACAATGCTTCGTGCCCCAGATTTCATCCTGACATTTTAACTTCTTTCATGTGACTAAAGAAGAATGTAACTTATGTTTTAATCGAAGAAAAACTGTTTATATATTATGCAGTTTTGTCCATCCTATGTAAGTATCAACTCACTGTGAACCCACAATCATTAAACCACTTATACGTTTGTGAAATCTTTGTTCTTAGTGTTGGTGTAGGTGTTATTGCAGGCATATACTGCAATGTGCTGTTTATTACGTATTGGATTTGTAGCGTAGGTCTACGCTAACTCAACCTGCCTATGCCCTTCAGAAAAGCCCACTAGCAAACTAACCAAAGTATCTGCTTGTTGGTGGGTGGCACATGATGTAACACTTATGCAACTGAATGAGAAGAACTGAACAATATTGAGAATCTTATGGTCTGAAATAGTTGCCTCTCTTTTCATTGCATCCTGAGGCTGTGCAATAAAATACTTCTAAAAATAAAGACTTTATAATCCTACTTTCATTCACCCAAATAAAAGCAGGGGCAACTCATAGCTCACCATAGAAGAAAGCTAAAATGAATCACGTTCTTGTGAAGAAAACATTCCTGAGCATTGTTGGTTTGATGTTCTGTTTTTATGCTACCTGAAAAACCTTGCTAAGATAGATTGATAGATAGAAAGTTTATTTCAAATGTCATTTTCCGTTGCTGAGGCAGAGCACTAAAAGGTTCCTTTCCATATCTTTATCGGTATACAATACAACTTTAAGTACGTTATTGTACCCTAAGGACCTATTGCATACAAGGTTAATATTAAGGGTACAAAACTAACCGTATGCCTACCTAAAGGACAATAGGCTCTTAGGGTACAATAATGGCTTTAATAAAATCCCAGTGCACTAGGGAAGTTTTTACAGCGCTTTATTTTTCCACATTCAGTTATGATGCAGATCTATTCCACAATTGATTCAATTTATTATTTTAACTCTACAAACTATCCCCCCAAAATGACATTGTAAAAGTTTGAATTTGTTTGGGAGCATCAGTGCACAGCCACTTTCACATTTCTCCAGAGATGTTAAGAAAGCCAGGGCTCTGACAAGGCCTCTTAAGGACATTCACGGACTTGTTTTCTACCTTCCACTTTGTCATCTTGACTTTGTGCTTAGGGTCAATGAACCTTTGCCCCAGTCCGGGGTCCAGCGTGCTCTGGAGCATGTTTATATCAAGGATGTCTCTGTACATCAATGCATTCATTTTTCCCTTGATCCGGACTAGCCTCCCAGTTTTTCTGCTGGGAAAAATCCCCAGAGCCTGGGGATAAGGGTTGACTGGTTTACTCCAGACTTGAGGGTTGCTACCCCGGCCACAGAGTTCAATCTTTGTTTCTTCATTCAGGTGCTTTTTTGTAAACTCCAGGTGGGCTGTCATGTGTTCTTAACTGAGAAGTGGCTTCCATTCGGCCACTCTACCAAACAGCCTGATTGATTTCGCTCTTTTGAGATGACCTCATAGTGCCAGAATTATAAGTCTGATTATAATTTCGTGTTTGTACCACAGGGACCACAATAACAGGAATGACTTTTTGGTGGAACATATTAGCTTTTTTCCCTGAAAAAGTGTTATACTGAGTTTGCAAATAAAATATATATGTCTTCATAACATACAAATCACAAAACACTTCAGATTTTGGAGTACTTAAGACTTATCCAGTGGCAAATTGGTTTAGTTTTTCTTCTTGAAGTTTCTACTGTGTCCACAGGGAAATTCTGAAGCTCTATCAGAGTGACTATTGTGCCACCCATTTGCAGATGATGAATATCACTGGGTTCTTTGTTAAAAACAAAGTTAAAAAAAAATTGTCTCTACCTTTCCCCAGATTTGTGCCTTATAGACAGGTCCAAATCATGACCTTAGCTCAACACTTGCAAGATTCGATGGAAAGATGCATGAGAAAGACCCGATGACGGAGGAATTGAATCAAGGGAAATAACATATCCTTGCTTCCTTTAGCAACACTTCAAAGCATCTACACTTAATGATGACTTCACACTGCTGGTTTAGGCTGGAACATGTTTGAAATCTTCATCATTTCAGAAATGTATTTATATTGTAATGTTAAAAACCCAGGAATTCCCTCTCTTGTCCTCATAAAACTATATAAGAAGAACATATTTAATGTCTTAAAGCAATTAGAACTCTGGTGAAAAGTACACATTATACTTATTTATTTAATGCACTTTCAAAATAATCTGCATTTACCAAAAATGTATTATGAATTATCATATGAATGAGTATTTGTACTTTTTCCCAGGCTAGTACTCTGTTTAGATGAGAAGGGTATGGAATTGAGATTATAGAATTGAGATGTCCTATAAGATGGCTGAGCCTGATTGGTTTCCTGGGTCATTTAAATCCTTTGCACTGTCTTCAGAATCAAAAACACACTAGCCAATGAGAGTATGGTGCTTATAAGTCTCGCCCACAGGTGATATTTGTGCCAGGAAGGCAAACATAAATTAAGAAGAAAAATCCAAAACTCTAAAATGCACAAACAATCTAGCCACAAATTCATAAACCATGATAACAAACAAATTCATAAACCATGATGACAAAAGCAAAGCTTGGAGAGTTGATTAGAAGAAAATCAGTTTATTTGACAGTCATGTCTCATTCTTGAAATTGAGGCAATTTTTAAATGTTTTTTCCCCCACTGTATACTGTTGTTTTGAATAGTTTTGTTTGGTTTACTTGGCACAAATCTAATCCATACCAAGCCAGTGGTATCAATCTATTTATCTAACCGAAGAACCATTTTAGTTTACAAAATAACATTTCTATCAAAGGTTCTTAAAAGAATCAATTTTCATTTTTTATTGCAATGTATAAAACCATATTTATTTTAAAGGACATGAGGAAAGACATTAAAAAATTAACAAAAAAATTAAAATGCTCACTCTGTCTAATCTACCAAGTTTCATGTGTCTTTGGATTCAATGTAGTAATTTCACATTTCAAATGACACTTGGTTTCATCTGGTTTCCTCACCCATAACAGGAATTACCAACAGTGTATTTCTCTGCAGTGAAAATGATCTTCTAATGAACTGCTAATTGATATCGGCGCACTTCCCTTAAACTCAGAGCCCAGCACCCATCATCCAGTAGCTTCTCATACCAGGCAGTAACCTTAAAAACTGGAGTTCTCCAAAGTTCTCAGTCGTTTAAAATGCCATGAGCGGCCTAAAGCTATGTGACTGTTCAGTGACATTTGACACAGTGAAGGAGAAGCCATGTTCAAAAACATTATGACCCTGATGTTAGTGAAAAAACCTTTCACTTGTCAAAATACTCAGATGGCAAAATGGAGCCATTTACATTACTTATGCTTGTTGTCAATGTTGCAATTTTTCTTTCCCAGCGTAATGCATTTCAATACTCAAACCATAGATCACATCTAGGAGTTAACGCTTGACACTATTTTTTAAGCCAACATCACTTTAATCCTGCCCTACCTAAATGTCATTCAGGGGTCACATTGTGTTAACTTGTGTCAGAAGACTCCATGTACAGAACATTTAATACAAAGTGACTTGCAGTGCATTGAAAGCATGTTTTTGAATAACATGGCTGTGTCATGAGAATTAAAACCATGACAATGCATTTCTATTAGTTTAATGGTTAGAGTGTGAGAGAGAGAGAGAGAGAGAGAGAGAGAGAGAGAGAGACCAGAGACCAGAGAGAGACCAGAGAGAGACCAGAGAGAGACCAGAGACCAGAGAGAGACCAGAGAGAGACCAGAGACCAGAGAGAGAGAGAGACCAGAGACCAGAGAGAGACCAGAGAGAGACCAGAGAGAGACCAGAGACCAGAGACCAGAGAGAGACCAGAGAGAGACCAGAGAGAGAGAGGGAGAGAGGTTGAGAGGGAGAGAGAGAGAGAGAGAGAAGAGAGAGAGAGAGAGAGAGAGAGAGAGAGAGAGAGAGAGAGAGAGAGGGAGGGAGGGAGGGAGGGAGGGAGGGAGGGAGGGAGGGAGGGAGGGAGGGAGGGAGGGAGGGAGGGAGGGAGGAGAGAGAGAGAGAGAGAGAGAGAGAGAGAGAGAGAGCGAGAGAGAGAGAGAGAGAGAGAGAGAGAGAGAGAGAGAGAGAGAAGAGAGAGAGAGGAGAGAGAGAGAGAGAGAGAGAGAGAGAGAGAGAGAGAGAGAGAGGGAGAGAGAGAGAGGGTTTTCGCAGACATTTAGGCGATACAATGTATATTTCTCTCTGTTAAACGAGTCACTGTCATCTAAATGCATAACATCTTCGCCTTAAAAAGATCACATTACAAATATATTTTAGCAGGATTAAAGAAGCCAAGAAATGAATAAGTAATGTGACATCTCCCAGTATGAAACTAATTCCTGGTCGTACATTTATGAAGGTCAATCTAAAAAGAAATCAATATGCATTATGAATGCCATTTCTAAATAAATCTTTAAATCATGCATTGCACATATCACAGGTTACAGTAAAAGAAGGTTTAGTGTGTTTCTTTTAAGTGGAGATGAATTTGTGAAAAACTGAAAATGATTCAAGGTCTTGTACTGAAGTCAAAAAGTAATATAGGCTGTCAATGCTAATACAGCCTCTCAACACAAGACATAAACCAAATGATACAAGCAAACACCACAATATATTCCAAACCCAGGGAAGAACAACAACAAAAAGATTGTGATATCCTAAATATGACATGTTGCAATGTTTTCATGTATGTATGTTTGGGATGTTTCAGATGTTGTAGATCCGTATGCATAACATTTTTAAATATTCATTAAGTGATGAAATAATAAACAACAACTTCTGTACAAGAGACAACAAGAAAAGAAAGAAAACAAATAAAGAAAAGAAACAACACACATGTAGTACATGCCTTACTAACAACAATAAACAGCAGCTGTAAGGATTACAGGTTCTTTACGATATAAACTGATATGTTTGTATAACATTTTTGATGTGCTGTTGGTAATTTCCCTGAGCATCATGTTGAGTTTGTTACTGCTATTAAACAATCGTTAACCGTTTAAAGTTGTTTCGTTTTATATTTTGTATTTTGCACTTTATTGATGACATCTTAGCAGTTCCATAAAATAAAACGTACTGGTGAGTTTCTGCCAGTACTTAATCCATTTTCCTGTTTTTTACAGTGTATTTTAAAATGCAAAGTAAGAATCTTGCAAGCAAACGTGTGGGGCAAACAATTCAGTACTGTAAAGCTGATGCAATTTTATTGTTTTTCACTTGAGTGTCTTGAAATGCATGAGGCAGCAAAAGGCAGTATATATTGATTTTATAACTCAGTATATAGTACAGAAGCACAACGCTCAGACCAATGTAATACAAAGAATGTACTATGGAAATTTTGAGGAGGATATTCCAACTATATGCTGAAACAGCATTAGAGATGTGAATTCATGTGCAGCAACTTTATTTTCAACTTCCTTGAAGGTCAATGAAACAACACTTGATTTGTACTTCAAAACATTCCAACTGCGACAATGGTGTGAAATCACACAACTGACATAACATAAAGTGACATGTACACATGTACACATTCACAATGTATGCAATTACACTTCATGAATATAAATGAGTATGGTTTTCTATTCTGCTATGTACAAATATATATAAAATGTGTAAACGTGTTAAAAACATTTGTATGGCATTGCTTATTCCCTGTCATTTGACTGCTGTAGCTTCTTTATTGACATTCACACAACTGCAATGGCTTTATACTAACAGTGTGGAGAACAAGTTTAGCAATGAAAAACGATGATATCTGGAAGTAGGCTACTGCTGTCTATTATGTGGTTGCAAGCATTAATACATTGGTGTGCAAATTAAGGGGAATGACAAGGTTAGAGGAAGGAAGAGAAACATGTTGAACCACCAAAACTCCAAAATGGGCATCTTTCGTGCTCCGCCTGGCACATATTTATACTGTCCATATGCTGGTTGTAAAATAAGCCCATGTAAGTTGAGTACGGCTGTCAAGCCATATGACAATTAATTACACAGTAAGAAAGACAGTAGGTACTCAATGCAAGCAGACAAGCTTGTTGAGTGTTTGGACTCTGAAACAGATTTGTCAGCCTAGAATCCTACCAGATGTCATTGCAGGGATGAAGGATGAGGCTGGTCGAGCATCATTTCCTCTTAAGCTGATAAAGAGGACGCACATAAGATTTTGCTCTCTAATAAATGTGTGCCACACGCAGTAAAAATGAATCCAGAAAAACAAATATGTTGTAAATACGATGAGAGAGCAGTGTTTTCCTAGGAGCTATAACAGAATTTTGAATGGCTTCCAAATGTCTTGAATACAGGTGGTATTCAAGCAGTCTCTAGTCGTAGCGGCCATGGACAGCTGATTCAAAAGTGCTTTCCAGCTTGGACATCTTTATCTTTTTATCCATTCTATTTTTATGTTGAGAAAAACCTTATGTTAATTCAAAAGGACTTATCAGCAAACAAACAAAACTATAACAACTTAAAAGCAAGCCTTGAACTTTTAAGTTGAATTGAATTTGCTTTATGACTTCCCTGAACTTAAATTACATCAAATGGAAATCTGGTTGTATTTAAACTGTACTTACACAACTTTTTATTTTTAAACTTACGTCAATGTTAAGCAAGTTAAAAAATAACTCATGAGTTGTAGAACAAAATGTCAATGCTTTGTAAAAAAAAAAAAAAGTTCTCTTTTTTAATACACTTCACATTTACAGAAGACCTGAGCAACATTCAAAAGCAAATATTTTACAATTATATGTCACCACAGATTTCACTTTTGGCTTCTATTTTATGTATCAGCATGTTGCTCTCAGCCAATCTGAATGTGAACCAGAAAGAACTGTTGTATGAAAGATTATAGTGGCAATGTTGGACGCCTGGTAAACCAGCCCGCTATGAATGATACACAAGTCGATGCAAAACATCTCAAAAGCCTGTCCGAGACTTTCTGCATAACTTACCACCTAACCTGCTCCAGCCCCACAGTAGGTCCTGTTAAAAGCCGAGAAATCCCATCAGGATTTATGCTTCTACCCAGCAGCACATGTGATGTCCACCATCAGGCTGTCTGAGTGCTTTCTCAACTACCCAAAGGACTGACAAAACGCTGCAATGGATTTTCTTCTGGTTAAAGGTCAATTGCGAACTCTGAGAAAGAGCAAAAGCAAATTGCCATTGACCCGAGAAGTTATAACACGCTATTGAGGACAAAGTGATCGCAAAGATCAAAATGTCTCCAGACATCATGACAGTGGAAACATCAAGCCAGAGAGTTTAACCTGGTTGATGTGAAAGACGAAATAAGAGTAGGTGTGGAACCCTAACATCTTAAGAGGTTTCTTTTCTTTATTAAATACTAATTAAATTGCATATTTATCTATTGGCTAAAGAAAGCATGAATGCTAATATTTGAAACATATTTCTCACCCTAAAGAATTAAACTGATATTAAATTTGTCCAACATTGTTAGTGCTGCAAAATGAAATAAAAAATTGTGAATTTTGTAGACCTGCAATTGGAAACAAAAAATATAAGCCCCTCTTGATAAATATCTGCCTTGTTTCTCCTTTGGATCTTTTATAAAAAAAGACCAAAATCCAATGTTTCATTGAAGTAAAACAATTAAAAGTAGGGCGAAATTATATTATATTTTCCTAATATACCCTAGCCTCAATCATTGAACCCCCCATTAATTGAACTATTTTTCTACCACCATTTGTGAGAAAAATACATAGGAGTTTTCTTTTATAATGTCTGATGAGGCTGACGAATACCTGACAAGTGATCTTGAACTGTTTCTCCTTAAAGAAGTTCTCCAGATCTTCAAATGTTAGTGCTCCTTCTTCTCCAGTTCCTCACACTCATTTTCTACAGGGTTCAGCTCAGGGAATTGGGATGGCTATGGCAGGGACTTTGTTTTTGTGCTCAGTGAGTGATTATGTGTTGATTTAAATGCTCATTTTGAGGCAATGTACTGACGGAAGATCTAATCACAACTTCTAGAAATATTGAGCAAGTCAGGTTTATCTTTTATTTAGTATTTGGTATAAAACATAATAATATGTATAAGATGTTTAGGACCTCTCGTATAAAAGCAGGTTCACAACAATGTAGATCCTTAAATATATTTAAATGAACAAGAGGCACTTTTTATGTGGACATGGGAACACTTAGAACATTGGTTGAACATCTAGATCGTTTTTAACTTAACCACTTGGTGTAGTTTTTAACTTTGTTAAATGTAATGTCCCTCGTAATACTGTCACAACAAAAAGACAAAAGTGGGAACGAGGCCGCATAAATAAACAAAAGGTGGTTTATTTAACAAAAGAGTCACCACACATTACTATTTAAATGCAGATGGTAAGTTTCTAACACAAATACAGTAAAACAAAATATAGTAGTCGGCGTGATCAGGCCATGGCTGACGTCTGGATTGCAGAGAAGAGACTGCTCCAGTAGTTTGGAGCTTTATCTCCACTGCTTCACAGGTTCCAGGTGCACCCAATCAGCAATCACCTCAACAGAACAAAGATAGTTAACAATCACACAAGGGCCGTCACAATACCAATACGAACGTTAGGTGCACAGCTGTAGATTTTGAAAGGGTACTGCTTCCGTGACAAAAGAGTACATATCATTTTATGAGTATATATAATAACATTTATCTGACAGTGTATATTGCACATCAGAGCTTTATAATGTTGATTACCCATTTTGATGAATGATTAAGTTTGTTAGGCTTTGTGATACTAATATTTAATCTTCTATATAACAAGGTCATGACTGGAAAACATCATATTTCTATTCACCTGTGCTAAGAAAATATGAATATCAAAAGGGAAATACTTGAGAAATATTTTACTCATCATAATTTCTAAGAGAGGGCTAATACTAGAATTAATCTTAACATATATGTGATACCCCCCCCCCCCCCCCCCACTTTCAGCTGTTTTAGTTCGATGAAGTCATTTTTGTGAATTTTCAAAATAAAGATCAAAAGGAAAAACAATGTAGATTTATTCACACAGCCTTCTTTGTTTAAATTTATCAAGGGGAATACATTTTAATCCGCAACTGTACACAAAAGAAACTAAGTAACAAAAGGGAATGTATTAAAGACTTGGAGTGTATTATTTAGACCTGGAGCAAACTAAAAAGAAAACCATAGCAACACTCTACTAATCATCCAGAATACAATAGCAACTGCATACCAACACAATAGAAACCACCTATAAGGAAATGAAGAAACTACAATGCACAGCTATCCAACACTGTTATACCCAAAAGCTCTATTCTTTAGGACCATAGGAAACGTCTCCGGTTACGTATGGTAACCTCAGTTTCCTGAAGGAGGGAACGAGACATTGTGACTTAATGGCGTTGATTTTGAGAACCCATTTGTCTCTGAGCCTATTAAAAAGGCCAATTAATTTGGCGAATGCAATCAATTCATATCCCCGCCTGCGGAGGCGGGTATAAAAGGGGATGGAAGATATCATAACTAACCTCATTGTGCTGAGGATTCTGAGAGGCCTCTTCAGCTCACTGCAGCGGCAACCGGGTGTCGTGGCATGAAAGGTCACAACGTCTCGTTCCCTCCTTCAGGGAACTGAGGTTACCATACGTAACCGGAGACGTTCCCTTTCAGTCGGTCTCTCAACGTTGTGACTGTATGGAGAACCTATATAATCACGCCATGACGTGCCAAGAATCACTCTACTCAAGTCAGGACCTTCCATTGGCAGCGGTAACATGTCATCAGAGCTTCGTCCTGGAAGGTGAGAGACTCATACCGATGGTGTGGAGGGCGAATGGCCTTACTTCTAGAACTCTTACCTTAAAAGCCGCCCGACACCGTAATACTGGGAGAAAGTTACCCCTCCTAACCGAGAGCATACGTTACGGAGATCACGTCCTGCATTTAGGGGGTAATATGTGAGGATATCCACATGGTCTTACATGTCTAGGGAAGAACTCATGGGCCGAGAGCGCGCAAATCCCACTTAGCGGGGAGCACTGCTGAGGTGAAGGCCCACCTGGAGGAACATCACTGGGTTTGCTGATAGGGAAACCTTGAGTGACAGAATACAACGTGCGGGGCCACCTGGAAAGGGGAGCCACTTCGCACGGGCACATGATACCGGTGGGAAAATTCCAAAATCCCAGCCTAGTAGGCAAGTCCACTCCACTTACTGAAATGAATGCTTAGTGAAGGATATGGTGCCTATGCCCACCCTTGAGGGGGAAGTAGGGATTCTAAACGAGAGCGCTTGCTCACCTATGTAGGGGAGACGGCGCTTTCGCAGGCGTATACCCACATGTCTCAGACGTTAGCACCTAAGACCCGAGCAGAGACCGGCTCAACCCGCAATCTATAAAACCTTGCAAAGGTGGTCGGTGTAGCCCAACTCACAGCTTGCATATGTCTGCCAGAGAGGCGCCCTGCACCAGCGCCCACAGGAGGCTACATCCTGAGTGGAGTTATGAAATTGATACGCAGTAATGGGGTCTACGATCCAGTGCGCCAGTCTCTGTCTGAAGACAGCCTTGCCCTTCTGCTGACCTCCGTTACAGACAAATAGCTGCTCAGAGTTCCTAAAACTCTGCGTGTGGTCCACGTAGAGGCGCAAAGCACGTACGGGACACAACAAGGAAGAGGCTGGGTCTTCCTCGCCTGCAGGTTTACCACCTGATCCCTGAGGGAGTGGTGGGAACCTTGGGCACGTAGCCAGGCCGGGGTATCAGGATAACGTGAGAATCAGCCAGCCCAGATTCGAGGCACTCACTGGACACAAAGAATGTGTGTAGATCCCCGACCGTGTTGATGGATGCGAGCGCTACAAGAAGAGCTGTCTTCGTTGTTAGGTGAGAAAGACTAGCTCGATCATAGCGGCTCGAAAGGGGGACTGCTGAGGTCCTGTAGGACCACCGTCAATCCACCTAATCCAATCTCCCATCTCCGGGGATCATCACTGCGTGAGGAGCACCAATACGAGAAGCGGCGCCACTTCAAGGTGTATAAACACAGAGTGGCTGTGGCCCTAGCCTGAGCGATGGTATCTGCGACCGAAGGTGATAGCCCACTCAGGAGCTCCTCATCCTGTCCAGGAGCCAGACATGGAGGTTCCACAATCTGGCCTGGGGTGCCGGAACGCCCCCTTCAAAGAAGGTCCTCCATCAGGGGAAACGGCCGGGGGGAGTGGTCGTCAGAGCAATTAGCTCTGACAACCAAGTGCGGTTGGGCCAGTTAGGGGCAACCAGGACCACTTGATGTTCCTCCCTGACCTTGCACAGGATCTTTACAATGAGGCTCACTGGGGGGAAGGCAAGGATGGAGTCGCCACTCCCCTGATCTGGGCCTCTGACGAGCATCGGCTTTCTGGTTCAGGGCGCCGGGTAGAAAAGTGGCTCGCAGGGATTTCACTACCTGCTGACTCCAAGTGAGGAGGCAAGTTGTGACATGTGCCGAGAGTGTACGCCACCATGATGATTTATGTACGCCACAGCCGTAGTGCTTTCTGACCTGACTAGGACATCTTAATCAGAGATCGAAACCTCCTGAGGCCCAGTAGCACTGCCAACAACTCCAAGGCATTGAAGTGGCAACATAGACAGTAGGATGTCATATATCCCAGGAGCCTCTGAAGACCACTGTGCGCCTAGAATGAACCAGGCACCGTAGCACCGACTGAGCACGCTCTATAGACATGCCGGTAAGCAGAGTCAAGTTCCGGTCCAAGATTAGAGATGCTCTACCTAGGGGGGAGCCATTCCTCTTCTCGGTCAACCCTAGTACCCGGGCTGGCCAGGTGCCGTAGCACCCAGTCCCTGTACATATAGACTATCTCTGGCGAGTGTCCCAAGGTGAGCCAATCATCGAAACAGCTTAGTTACCACACTTCTCTCCCCAAACGAGGTGAGGTAGTGGCTTCTGCATCTCCGTGGAGACCAAGGGGACATGGAGGGCCGGGGGGGCAGGACCTTGTACTGAACTGCTTGGCCCTCAGCACCGAGCCTGGAAGGGTTCGAGGACAAGGGAGGACAGAGGTGTGGGAGTATGTGTCCTTAAGTTCAAGTGCCAGAAGTCAACCAGTCTCCGTTTCTTTGGGTGCAATGAAGTCCGGGCTGAGGAGACCCGGAAACACCTCGGCTGGGACAGGTGCCAGAGGGATGGCCACCTAGACCCGAAGACTGGGGGACCCCTCGCCTCGAAAGGTAAAGAGGATCCAGTAGAACTCGCGGAGGCATCCGGCCGCATAGCCGAGACGGACTGTCCTTTCCAGCCCCCGGGACGGAGAACATAGCTGTAGACAGGCCAGTAACCACCGGCCAACAATGCTAGAGGAACAGTCTACTCCACCACACCCACGGAGGGTTGTATTTCTAGCTGCCAGGGTCAGCGTCCGGCCAGGGAAGTCCTGGGGCCATCTGACCATGACATCGCTGCCTGTCGTAACAGTCCACACGCCATCCTGGGGAGGGAGTGGTAGGCAGCTAAAGGCATTTCCGCCAAACATTCACCGTCCGAAGGAGAGTGACAAGGCTGCTGCTTAACACACCGTCCAGTGGAGAGCGCGAGAGGCTGAAGAGAGGCGCGATTGCCTCAGGGACCATGGATTCTGAAGTCGGCACTGTGGGAGGCCGGGTTGCTTGGGAGCAGACGGCGGGACCACGGCCGCCTGTAGGCACTGCCGAGAACCATTGGGCTAAGTCCTCGACAGTGACCTCAAACAGCTCACCTAGTGCAAAACCCACACGTCAAGAAAGCGAACCTTCTTGACATCGCATGTCTACACCAGGTGAATCCAGAGGTGGGGACTCCAGGACCACTAGCTTGGGCATCGCCCGACCGGTGGACCGCTGCATAACCTTGGTTGCACACAGTGCCAGGTCAGTCGTGGTCCAGAGCTCATTTATCACGGCTGGGTCGGACCTCCCCCCATTGAGCTCCAAAAAACCCTGGTCTGGTTGTAACAAAACCATGGCATGAAGCGAGGACGCGGCTTCCCCTGTAGCAAAAAAAGCCCTCGCCACGGATGACGAGGAGAATTTCCCTCCTTGGAGAGGAGCTTCTGCCTATCCCTGCCAGAAGGCAGCATCAGATGTACTCACACGGGAAGCACGCAAAGTGATGACTGATTTCCTACAGAAAAAAGCAACCGGTAACCGCAACATCATGATACACGCGGACTTTCTCAGCTTGCTGGAAGCCCAAACACATGAGTTAGACCTCGTGAGAATCTCCATCACCACAAGCTTGTTACACCCAAGAGTACAGCAGTTTTTAACCTTTGGTTTTCTAAGTTGGGGTCACTTCAATCAGAGCGAAATTGTTGTCTTGATTGAAAATGAATTCACAGATACTATTTAATCTGATCAGAGATGACATCACTGAACTCAATGATGAACTGCCTTTAACTATCATCTTGCATTATGGATACACTGTTTTACTAATCAATGTTGTTCAGCTGCTTTAATGCAATGTCCTTTGTTTAAAGTGCTATATAAATAAAGGTGACTTTGACTTTGACTTCTATTAGCTGTACAAAAAAAAACACAAGGTTCAGCAAACCAATTTATTTGTGTTCTAAATCTACTCATTCAAACCTTACACAAAGAAAGCATAAGCATTTCTTATGTTTTGTTTTCTCTTGTTTGTGTGATATTGCAGCCCTAAAACTGACAGCCTAGCCATGATTCACCTATGAGACTGATCCCGCTCTTTGGCAATCCCGTCCAGTGCCTGATCCAGTCGGATAACGGAAAGATTGATAACAGAACTATTGAGATAGAAAGCTCCCTCACTTCATTTTCCAGCCTGTAAATCAGTAAGGTAAGCCACCAGCAGCTGCCTGCAGAGCCACAACTAAATTGCTGTTTATCTCAGAGCCTGAGGGGTTGCCTATAGGCCAGAGAGCCCATGGCCAAACTGTAACTCAAGTGCGATGTGTCATTATATACAGGCAACAGATCAATAGATGCTGGGAAATCCATAGGAAATCTGGGTAAAACCTGCTTCATTCCCCAGCGGCCCTGATGAATGACAGCACTTTGCCATTGAATTTGCTGATGGGGCTTCAGGTTTTTCATATCTACAGAAATCTTTCTCTGTGCATGCCGGAGTGATGGGCTTTAACACGGAATGCTGTCTACATTTAAAAAAAGATAAACTGTTAAACTGTACCTTATCTTGAAAAAAATATGTTAGGTGATGTTATGGTTTGTACCTAACCAACAAATACACCTATTACTAATAAACCTTGTTTAACATCCTCACTCTTCTTTATGAAAAAAAATAAAAAATGTATATATATATATATATATTATTTTTTCCCTTAGCACTTGGTATGTATGTTGAATTATTCTTGCTAGGACTGGCATCAATTTAGCTTACGATTTCTTTGTTTCTGCCTGTTGTATTTGCTTCTTTTGTAAACCTCATTTGTAAGTCGCTTTGGATAAAAGCGGCAGCTAAATGAATAAATGTAAACGTCAATGTAAATGTAAAAAATGCCCTTGCAAACACATCTATTCATTTTCAAAGAATCACAAGAAACTGCTTTGTATAACTCCAGATATGCTGACAAAACTACATTGTACTCACAAAGTCTAGTGGATAAGGATTCAAACATTGTTTTGGTTATGAGAAGCATTAAGCTGTTTGTATAGAGTACAACACATTTTATGGAGAACATTGAAAGCTCAGGATTCTGTTAAGACCTGACAAACCCATGAGTTGGATAAGCCCTTGCTAGGTGCCAGTCCACAGAGATGCTGACAGATACAAGGGCACATAGTCCTTTCGGGGCTGTCACCTAGCCCGCTGCCGTAGAACTCGGTGGGATTATGTTGACACGGCAGGGACACGACAGTCAACGACATAGAATGGATCGGTAAAACGCTCTCTCTTCCTCTCTAACGCCTCTTGAATACATAAACATTGTTTTACTCAGCTTGTCTTCTGTTATTTTCTTGTCTTAGGTTTGCCCTGGGAATGTCTGCATCTCTCCCAGAGGAACTGAAGACGAAACCTTAATGGTTTGATTCACATCCATGCGTTTGCTGCTCTGTTTACGCGGTGACTGTTTTACAGATGATCGATTTTATGACATCACAATCACTGGGCCCATGTGCTTCCCATACAAACTATTTGAAGGGGCCGGATGTCTTATGCATAAGCCCTGTAATAATGCCAGTAATATGTATGATCTGCACCTAACAGAATATAGACTAAAGATGTGCTTTGGAGGACAATGATCAGATTAATAAAACTATGTGCATAATAAGCTCCATTTGAATTAAAAAAGAAGATAACAAATTATATTGTCTGCAAAAGTCTGAAAGTAGTAATATTATATTCTTCTTGCATCTGGTGTCCTGTTACTCTCCACCTGTATATTGTTGGTCTACATCCCTGTCGTTCGTTCTTTGTAGGCTCTACATATAAACACCATCATCTCAAGAATTTAGACAGTGCATTATAATGCCATGATATTCACAGCTGCTTCCAATTTTTACAGTTGGAATACTTGTCTGTTAAAGTAAACTGCAATCATTGCTTAAAATAAGGGAATGTGGGGTCAAGGTACCAAATTTTAAAGCTGGGTTTCACTAGCCGTATAAGATCTATGTTAAAAATGACAGGATCAGGGCTGTTGTACACTGTCAATAGCAGGAATGTTTAAATGAAGTTAATTTTATTCCATAATCTCACATGGATTTTATAAAAGGGTATTAGGTTTTATTTTAGACGAGGTAATCACCACTTAACTCATCAGGCTCTTTATTTGCCCCAGAAAAGCTGTTCGGCTGTCGTCTGGAACTCTAATTAAAAGATGATAAAGCTTCAGTGATCATTTCGTCAGATTAGATGTTTTAATAAACTTTTAATCTCATGGCGCCTTACAAACTCCAGAGAACGGTCCTTCAAGTACCAGTAAAATCTAATTTCAATGTTCGTGTGAAGAATTTAATTAGTTATCTTATATTCGATGAACACAATAAGACTAGTAAATCGGATGAATAAAACTATAGCACGTTTTTGTGCCCTTATAAGTAGTGTTCTCTGCACTTTAACCCTCGTATGGTGTTCTGTTTTTTATGAAAAATGACGTGATTCATTAATTTGTTATTAAACTTGGCTGAAATCTAAAGGTTATAAAAGGGAGTTGAAAGAATATGATTTGAAAGGATATTGCATAGATTTGGCCTGAAACAATCTCTGCATTGATGTTTCAGTGAAGGAAGAGCTAATTTGCATATTTTTGTATGTTTGTACACTTAGTGAAGATGAGGTGTTACAATCAAGCAATATTAAAAAAGGAAAGAAATGTATAAATTTTCACTAAAAAAGATTGGTTGTACAATAAAATGTATGTAAACTAAGAAGAGCCTTTGACTAAAAGATTCTTTGTAACACGTTATAAAAGTTTCTTTTATAAAATTCACCTTTGCTTTTGTTGAAGTGTTTCTATGACTAAAGTTTTGCTCAAAAATAAAACCTTTGTCAACGGTAAAACTGAACGGTTAGATGTTTTTGTGCCCTTATAATCTCAGCTGCACATTACATTTACAACACTTGCAATAAAGCGCTGTATTACCACTTTCATTTTATTTTTAACAATGTTCTGCAGTTATTTCAGCCGGAGCTTAAATACTCTATTCAAGCTCTCAACATAATCCTTGAATCTTGTTATGTATGTTTTTAAGCTTGAAATTAAGATAGTTAGACCAGGATTCATAACAAACTGAATTATATATATTTTCTATTGCCTGAAATCTTCTGAAAATGTATATAAAACCATGTAATCTGATTGAACATTTCTTAAAGCAGCACTTTTTCTTGTACAGGCTAAGACATGTTATCGCCCTTTTCACCTCTTCTATGTCTTGTCCATCCATCTGTTTCCCCTGAAGAAAGAAATAACAGCCAAGTAATCCTTCAAAGTCACCCAAGAGTCTAGAAAAACTTGAACCACTGGATGCTCAATTAGAAAGATATACAGTACACGCAGCAGTATTAAACCTCCGTAAGAACACAGGGGGAGCACAATTCCACCAAGTTTGCCCCTGGTCAATCACAAAGACTGCTGATGTAACCCAGGGAAAGTCATTATTATTGCTCGATCTTCTGTCTACTGAAGTTGTTCTAATGTCCAGAAGTCCAAGCCAGTGGGCGGACATTTGCGGAACACTGCCCAAGGTGTCTTTCGGTTCATGGTCAATCTGTGTCTGCAGAGATCCGTATGTTAGTCTCAGAGGTATTTTTGAAATATATCAAGTTCACAGGGAGAGACACATGGCAGCGATTATGAAGAAGAAACTCTTTAAGGATTTAAACAACATTGAGAAACGCTCTGAGCTGGTTACTCATGATGAAAATGAGGAGGGTGCGTGACATTCTCTGCTGCTGCATAATCTTACAGTAACAGCCTGCAAACCATACCACAAAACTTCAGATAATTATCAGCCACCAGAATTATGTAATAATTCAGTTTATTGTTGGATTTTAGGGTAAATCTTTCAGTGCAAGCCAAAGTGGACGGTTCTGTCTCCTCAAATCATTTGTTCATTTACATCTGGCTTATGTAAGAAAATCTTCTGGAAGTTGGTCATTTTCGAAATTACAGTACAACGTAAAACTGTTATTTTACATGGACACCTGAAGCTACACTTTACCTTTTCTGAAGAAATGAAATCATTAATTTGTTATTAATTCAACTGTTTACAAAATATTTTATAGTGCTGAACAACTCTTATAAGAAGTCCGAATGAACCCTTGAAAGTGTGAATTACAGAAATACATCCAGATAAGTTAATTAACATGATCTAATGATGAAATTAGTTTACGTGATATCTAACAAATGAAACTTGTAAAGCATTACCAGAGAGTATATAAGCAATGTTTTTATATGTATAGATTTCTAAATATAAATATTACATTCATTCATAAAGTGCAAGACATAAATTCTTCTTGCTAATAGTAGTCTTCCATTCCATGTGCATTTTGGTAAAGTGCATAAAAACGCTGGATGTAAACGTCAAGATTTACATTCATTTGAATAATTTCAATGATCGTGAAGTGTTTATCAGTAAGTGACGACTTTCATCCCTTCCGCTCACTGAATGAAAATATTGCTTCATTCGCAAATATTAAATACAGTAATCCAGTAACAGTAACAACATTTTAAAGTGTACTTAAGTATATGTATATATATATAAATATAGGATATATGCAGATAGGCAGAGCTGGGTATGAGCGTGGGTAAGCAAACACCCAGCCATAGCTGATATTTACATTAACTCAAGGCTATTACTTTATGATTGATGTTTAATTTTGACAAACAGCTCATTACCAAAACACACTGGCTTTAATATTTGACCAGTGGTTTACCATGGAAAACCGACAGTGACTGCTATGACTAATATGTGCCGGGATGCCAATATCTATTCAGTAACAATTCTCGTATGGGGTGGAATTTTCCTTTTACACTTTTAGGATAGAAAAGAGAGAATGTTTAGGCCTTCTTTGAATTCCTTTTTAGATCACTACAATTCATAAATTTTTTAATTTTTTATAATAAATTGTTATTTAATTGGCATCCAGCACTGTGTGGGCATGTATGTGTGCGTTATAAATCATCCTCAAAACCTCATACTGAAGTGACGCAGAAGAGAAATAAATATTCTTACAGTACCAAATATAAACAACAGAATGATTTAGTACTTAAAGTTGCTCAAAGAAAAGACAGAAATGCAGATGAAACATTATAGCCCTTAATCTACAATTATAATAATATATTTTTACATGTTCAGAAACTGAAACATTGGATAACGAAAAACATATTTTCTAGGGTATGAAGTGTAGTTCTTTGCCATCCATTATTATTCATACATATTCATTCATTCATTTTTTCATAATATAAAATTCATTACATTATACTCTTTCTTTGTGACTTGATGACATTTGTACATTAATGAGGCCTAAAAATAGATTTGCTATTGATGAAACATCATAATGTTATTCATGCTACTGTAGGACACGAGTACAATCATCAAAGAATCTATAAAATCCACAAAAAACTGCAGAGAATTTTGACTGAAAGAGCCTGGCATTGTTATGGAACCAGAAATGCTTTTTCATCACTTAAACCTAATTTAAAGACTAAATCCAAACTTTCACATAACTCATATCCCATTCTAGCACTCCAGATACATTACTTTAAATCCGACAGAATCCTAGCAAATGCAAATGCTTAAACAGAAACATATAAACAGCAGTTGGGATAATATTTCATCATTTGCTTTGTGTTTTCTGTCATATTCTCCCATTAAAGCAGGTTTCTGTAAAGGGCCTGAAGACATTTGAACTTAGAGATAAATTTCCTTAAAGCTGTGTTTAACTGACATAAGGGTGTAATAGTGTAAAAGTGCTTGAATATTAGAAGCTGGTGAGCTATTAGTGTATATGAGCACATGGAATGATCATGAGTTTATCTTAAAGACCAAAGGAACACTTATGAGACATTGCAGCTGTTATTATGCACAGTATTAAATGATAATGGCATGCGATGATGGCACCATTCAGGTTAATGCACTGGTACTGTATATGCAACCTTTTTATAAATTGTTTTGTGTTTATTTTGTCAAATGTTGCATAATTACACGGTTTAACTCGCAATGACAATTCAGCTCAAGACTAACAGGGATAGTTTTTATTAAAGGCAACATGCACAGATTGTTGTGTGAAACAAAGACTCTATACATTGATGGCGCCTGGATCATTTCTTGGGCTACATTACATATATTACACTATATTACTTGGACTGGTGGTAAACTTCCCTAATGAGTTGGTGAACCCCCATAAATCGCTGTGATAAAATCGAGTATGGTCATGAGCATTACATTTCATAGACATAAAATGACCATTTACCGCAAACTAGACCATATGATCACTTATAGTATCCTGGACGTATAACTAGGTAGTCAGGAACTAATTGCGAAACAACAAGGTAAATTATAAAATTTAAATAATGTTATTCTAATATTTAATCATGTATGGTTGAAGACTTAAACGATGACTTTTTACCAATGTTGGGTTTCTTTAGTTAAAAAAATGTAAATGTGTTTAGTCTTCATATTCTTGTGCTTAGAAAAGTTTGGATTTTTTGCCTCAGCCACAAGCACTTCACACAACTGTGATCATCGGTCTTTAGCATCACTGAATGTGTTTTATTTCTAAACTGTTATTCAAAAACTATAGATCATATGTACAAGGAGCTTATTATGACCAACATCTTCAGTATGAGCACCCACTAATGCTACATGTTTTGACACCCAAAACGCTTTTTGACAAATTGCTTTTTGTAGCTTTAATATTTGCTATGTCATTATGTGAAAAGTTTCCTGAGTATGGATGGTTTAAAGATATTGAACACTAAAAATATTTTACCTGGATGCTCTGTGGATGGTGGGTGATTGTTCTTAAGTACAAATATGAATTTATTTATTATATATATAATCAAGTGTGTTGGATTAATGCAAAGAATCAAATAAGTTTTCATGTTGTATGGGTTGGACAGCACGCTGGCTATTTCAGCTAGAATACTCTTTATATTTTATCTGTATGCAGTAAAGAGTCATTATTATTTTTTGAGACAACCAGGGAAGAAGCTATGTTCCACGGTAATAATCAGACAGCAACAATGACTTTGGCCTTTCAAACATTGTCACCATGTCATTGATGGCAGACTAGTTTCTGACCTAGAATAACCCATCCAACAACTGCAACTTACTTTCAGATCCCGCCTCCAAACTTAAACATCATCATGATGTCCAATTGATGGATACACTCTGCCGCAGTTCAGCCCGTTTAGAGCCGCTGATAGCCCCCGCATGTGGTTGAACGATGCATTGTGGGTCTTCGTGCCCTTGAATGGTCCAGCTGTATGTTAATGCTGATAGATGAGCTGACATTGATGATACTCAAAGCCTGTTCGTCAAGAGAATGGCCACTGGCATTTGAGTTTGACCTTATGTTTGTTTACAAACTTGGATGTTGAATTTCCTTTTTGGGGTGATGTGTATCTCTAAGTACCCTGGGCATGCTTGGCATTAGCATCAATCATTAAAGCATTTAAAGATACTAAGTGTTTTAATATGCAGGTTAAATCTGTCAAACACTCTGGCAGTGCCTCTCAGTGCCTTTTTACCCGCCAATGGGCAGGAAGGAAAGACGGTAGTTTGTTGTATTTTATAGATTGTCAGGTAAAATGCACATCACACACTATTATACTTGTCATAATGACTGCTCATTTTAAAGCAATTTAAAGAAATAAATTTACTGAACCCCTCTACATTTTACCCTAGCCTTCTATAGATCCTGGACAGAGTTTTCATATCCTTGAAAGTAATTTTAGCAACTTTCTGACCCCGGAGTTCGAGCTTTGTCCCATTAGCGTCTGCAGCCAAAGGATGTTTTTCAGTTCTCACAGTGTATCGCACACTTAAAGCTTCCTTCAATTACTTCTTCCAAAAAAATAGACCTCGTCGCATTTATCAAAATTTAAAGATGTCAAAGCTTGTGTGATTAAATGCTAATGAGAACAAGTCTTCCTCTGTCTTCATTAATTAAAAGTGCCATTAAAAGCAGACTTTTATTATTACATTCATCATAAACATGAAGTACAGGAAGTAGGCCTTAGAAGCCCCTTAGGTAAAAACAGTCATTTATTTATTCAAAATAATAAATGGCATCAAAACAACCAGTACACTTCAGAATTACCTGTTCATCACCATACCTTGAAAATTGAAACGATTTTTTCATTGCAAAGCTAATGGGAATCTAAAAGTGTGGCTTAAACACTGAACTGCATTATAATTCAGACAATAAACATGGATTGAGATAATAGACTGAATGTGAAAGTTATTTTTGTTAAATTCAAGTTATTAAATAAACAGTTTTAGTAAGTTTTGAATGTCGCTCTTAAGCGTAACTTCAAAATAGCCTGAAGTTTCCTAACAGTCATGACACATGAACAGATTCTGCATAATTGCCACTTATCTCTTTATATTTTGTGCTTGAGTCTGAGTCACCGGTGAATCCATTTCACTTTATTCTAAAGCCTGATTTGAATACACAAATGGCTGTCATCTCCATTTAAAGTTGGAACCATATTAGTACTGTTAGAAGGCATTTCTTCGTTTTTTTAGACATAACACCTTTAAAGAAAACTCAAACACAAAGCTCTTTATTATGCATTGAAAAACTTCATGCTTCGATCTCTAGGCCAGTTGTGTGTGCAGTCTACAAAACTATAAATGCCTCAAGCATGATCCAAACATTTTAATAAAAACTGCATGGAATTCGTTGTTTAGGGATGATCATTTGGATCATTTGCGGTAATAAAATTGGATGTTTGTATAGACGGTTTGAATTGTTAGAAAACAAACTACATGAACAATCCAGAAGCTTTGTTAGGCTATCCAAACCAAACTAAACCAATCTTATTGATTTCAATTCAAAACTCCATATTCTGTTTATGAAAGCTTGAATGTTTTGATATAAAGATTCTGAGTCTCAAGTAACTAGATATTGTCTTTTGACCAAATTCTTATAAGTGAATGATTAGGGGACCTGAGGCACCTCATTGATTGCAGAATTACGTGACATTTTACAGCAAATGACTCAAAATAAAAGCACAGGTTTTGTGCAGCAGTGTGTAAGATTTCACTTTAATAGGGTCTTTTACTATATTTTTCAGATCAACATAATTTTTACCGTCAAACCAGGTCTACACCACCATTTAAAATGAAACACGAATTCAAACATGACTGTATTAAAAATACAGACAGGCAACTCATATACCTTGACACCATTCTTAATAAAAGATATCAAATGATGCCATTGAAGAAGGAAAATGTGTTATAAGAACGCAAAAAGCTATGTTGTCAAGGTTTTTTTAGAATTAATAAATCATATCAACTCATTCTACAAATATTGTTTGTGTAAATCATCAGTAAAGTTGTTTTGATGTACATTTTCCCTTTCATGTCTTTTTAAAATGTTTGTTGTTACAAAATAAATCATCTTTCCCCTTCCATGTATACATAATGTATAAAATATAATAATATATTGTTTTTTTAGAGAAACTAATCAGACTACATATGGATGCACTATATATCCCAATGATATTTATGTGTTCCATTGCCTCGTCTTTTTTTCTATTTTAACTACTTAACCTTGAGAAAACACTGTTGAGAAATCAGTTTACGAGTGGCGGGACAAACACTCCATTAACAAACTATCATTCTTGAACAACAGATAAAATCAAGAAATGAATATAGCTGGTAACTGTATTTTTATATTTAATATTTATTCAATATTACTGGCTTAGATATTCCAAACAATCTCCAATCTCCAGAAGAACGCGGTTCCTCCAAAGTGCTCTTAAGCACCAACAGCTGGCCGTTTTTAAAAAAGCACCAGACATTTTCTCAGACGGCTGAAAGGCTTTAGTGGACACACTTGATTTATTCATGTACTGGTGGACGTTTAGCCTGTTAATCTCTTATGCTTGTATGCTATATAATGTGCCAAACCCAAGAATAGACTTTAGAGGATTCCATTGTGTTCCTAAATACGTAGATTGTATAGCTGTTAATATGCAAGTTTCATTAGATATGGTGAAGTTTTTGTACATTTTAATGCGTTTCAAGAGAAGTCAGTTTTACAGGCAAATCCCTCATATTTAGGAATGTTTCATGAATGACAACCATTATGTTTTAACCTCATAGCACTTTATTTTTATTTTCAAGAGTTTGATTTGTTTATGCCACTTTTCTTTCAACTGATTATTCTTCTGCCTCCAGCTTGTTTGAATATAATTCAGAATGAAATTATCAATATGATTTTGGAGTTGGCGAGTTTGACTTTTCCAATTAGAATCATGTGTCTGTTATCGATTAAGAGTGACAGCATTGATTTAACTCTGTCTAATCATGACAAGTTGCCAAAATGGACGCAAAAAATCAGGATACCACTGCACTTCCACAGCCTGAAGCCATTAACATTATTATAGCCATCTATTTATATTTCAAGCTGTAGTTTGTTGCCTTTTATTTAATAAATAAATATATTTTCCCATAAAAAATAATTATTTCCGATTGTTTTCTTTAGTTCATTCAACCTACTGATTCTCTGGCCTAATTAACTTGAAAAGAGACATAAATATGTTGAAATACAAGATGTGATGTGCACCTTAGAGCATGACAAGTCTGTTTAATGAATTGTAAATTCTACACCGGACCGACCCTCATCTCGTTGCCTTTGTTCTGCTGTCTCACATTTTCCTGATTCAGAGAAATACAGAAATATAGAGCGACTCAATAAACAACTGTGCTATACATATTACTGTCAAAAATCATTTTGTTTAAAGTAAAGCGTTTTTAGGCATATAGTCTATATATTTTTATTCGGTCACAATATATATTTGTACAATGACAGAATGATAAGCTGTTTATGTTCGTTATTTTTCTATTGATCTTTATTCCATTAAATGTGTGTGGTTGCAGTAAAAACGATCACAAGCTTGTTGCCATTCCCTCCGATCCACTCTGTGTAAATTGTGTATAAGTTTGTAACTCTCAGTCGGAGCATCCCCTAAAAATACAATATTATACTATCTTATAATGAAGAGCTCAATGAGGTCTGTCTTGTTCTTAGTGTAACAAATACCATGGCAAGTGGGGTTTTGAAGACATTGGAAATCTGTTTTCAGGCAAATCAGACCACACTTGACAACTGACAGACTACATTCATTTGAGGCAATGTATATTAACAATATAACATGCTTAAATGCCTAAATGTAAATGTATTTTCCCGTTCTGATGAAAGTCTTGCCTTCAGGTATTAGCTTCGAGTTCTGATTGGGCCAGCGGTTCCTGTGTTGTGATTCGACACCGAAGTAAGCCCGGAAAGGTGACAGCGCTTACCAACACATGTGTGAACGCACTAAGTGTTATGAAAAAACTAATCCCGCGTCTTATTCTGGCTCAAATTGATATTATTGACTTTTGTATACGTTTAAACATATAACATTCACGTGATTCATGTGTCTACAGCTTAATTTTACCATGATCTAAACTATCATGTGTTTAAACATTAAACAATAAATATAGTCAATAAATAATTAAAATTTACCATTCTAAACACAAACAATCCATGGTGTCCGGATAAATTACTACACTTTTTATTGTTTCCATGACCAAACAAACAAAGAAAGAAAACTAAACAGTGTTGTCCTTTGTGTAATAAGTTACAGAAACTTGAATAATAAACTAAACTTCTCCATCTTTCAACAATAATCTCTGTGTACATCCAGCATTAAACTGATTGAGAGAGAGGAAGTTGTCCTCAGTGAAATGTGTGCAGATATTTTGTTTTATGTGTGGATTATAATATTCAAGAACCGTACAATCTAAGTACAGCGTCTATTGGAAAGCCAAACAAAGGTGATTGGACTCCAAAATGAAATTAACTGAGTTAACGACAACATGGCTACAAACAAACACACTCCACAAACACAACTCTTCATCTGCTCCATAGGAGCCCAACAAGACCACGCTTCTTTTTTCTGTGTTGCTGTGGGCGAGGGTAACCGCGGCATGATGTCACCAATGCAGAGGGCATTAGTCCAAACTAGCCATTTTATGTAGGCGATTTCTGTTTAGTTCCTCTCTTGACATTGAACTTTGAGCTTTATACTTTTACAGATGTTATTTAAACTCTTAAACAACATTCTACACAAGTTCAATATAGAAATATGGATACACATTGACTAGGACCTTTAATATTGTGCTTGTGGAATGACATTTTATTGTTTAAGGGTTTAAAATTAGGTTAAAATGTTTTGACACGTAAACTGTTAACTGTTACACATTTGATGCTGTCTGTTAATAATGCCTACTTGGTTGATAATGCCTAATCGATTATATTCATATCATAAAAGCCGTCATAAGAAAATAGTATGAGAACATATATATTTTATTCTGGAAAGGCCCATAAACTTTTGATAAATAATCACTGGTGCCTTTATCTTATGTTTTCATCTATTATTAGGAACATAAAACAGGCCGGCAAAGATAGAGGGAAATAAATGGACCATATTGCTATAAATTGTAAATTAGATTAGAGGAGCTTATTTTTTGCCCATCTCTCACTTTTTGGTCGGAACTCAATAGATAATTGTTTTCCTTGGTTACAATCTTTAACAACATAAAATGTTGCAACTTGTTTTTTATGACTTATATATACAGGTATATGTTATATGTTTTATTTCAATCAGGTATTTTAGGTTTTTCAACCAAACTTTATTTTAATAGTCCATATAGTCGGTTTCTTTAGATTGCTTTTTTTTTTTGTTTAAAGGTCATTTCTGATCTGGCAAGTGGCTAGTAACAATTATAGAAAATACAACAATTAGTTTGTTATATTTGTTGCATAGGTTGTGCAACTTTGTTAAAGTTAAGCCAAGAAACTGTTTGTGGTTAACATTATACTGACGAAAAAGTATAGTTAGAGGAAAAGTATTAGCTCTGAGATCCAAGCACTTGGACGCTCCTCTTCCCTGACCTGACACAGTTCTCAAGAGTTCTGAACTCAAGTCCACAAGTACATTGGACTTTGAAAATTCCAATTCTAGTTGGGATTTTTCTATTCAAAGCTCTCAACATAAATATTTGTAGTTAATATGACATACAACTTCCACATATTTAGCTCAGAGCTTAACAGAAAAGTAAGAATATAACTGCCACCACTAGGCAATGCTTTTCTGAACAATGGTTCTTTAATCCCAAAACTCAATTATCACAAATCTCTTTAAAACCTCAAAGTAAAAAGCACACTAAACACAAGGAAAAAAACACAAAAACCAGCAGACTGCAGTCGTGCGTAAAGCATGCTTTGAAATAAAAATGATCTGTCCAACATGACACAAATAATTAATGTAGTCCCAACATGACTGAATTAAGTTAAATGACTTAACATGAAAAACATTGTTTGCGATCAAACACCTGACCGTTTTATAATCCATAAAGGATTACACCTGATAAAAACAAATTAATTGTTCACTGGAGTTGATGCCAATACCATATAAAGCTTTATATAGTTATAGTTCTTTACTTCTGCTCTGAATAAAAGGTTTTCTTTTTCTTAAAAAAATGTTAAGGCTGACACAATTACACACTTGTGTGAATGACAGCAGTGGGGATTTATTGCCATATACCACGCTTCTGCTGGAGCTATATTTCTTTAACATCTTCACCAAAGGTATGATGAATGCAGGACGTTCAGTTGCTCAAGACCATGCGGGGCTGTGTTTCTTTGAGACACTTTTCTGATAATTAGAATGCCCTTTAAGTCAAAATAGTGTCCTACATAACCCTTAGTGCTGCAATGTCACGGATGAAAAAGCATTTATTCATCAAAGCTCTTCAGGGCCCTCTGTTTTTGTTGGATGTTGGTTTGAACATGAAATGAAAGAGGGAGGGCCCCAGAGTGACTTGGTTTCTGAAGCCATTAAGCCTCGCTCTCTCTGTGTCGGTCTTAGACTATGAACGCTACTTGCACACACGTAACATCCATCAACTCTTTAAAAAGCCTTTGGTATTATGGTCAAAGCTGGAAGTAAAACTGATCTAACTGCTTAAAACCTAAATGTTCAGGTTTGTAAACTTAACATATCTTGTACCTTTATTGTTAAGCTAAGCCCTTCTCAAAAAATATGCATTTTAAAAACAGAGCGGGTCTGACTTATGTCCATGAAGTAATAACAAGCGGGTTTGAATTTCTAACGTACCCTGGGGTTTGTCAGCAGATTCCATGGAATTCTCTTTAAAGTCCCTTTAAAGTCTTTTGAGTGTAAATGTCATAACTCTCCTCTAGAAACGACTTGATAGGTGGCAGAGTTTTTAAAGTTTGCAACAATCCCCCACAGCGGGTGTTCTGTTACTGTACGCATTGAACATTAAGAAATTACTGTGTTAAGAAAAGAACAATCCCATAAACCCTTAGAGCATAGGTTACCCCACAAAGATGATATATACACAATACCCTCATATGTGATATGCTGAAATAAGAAAGTTAGCCTGTAATTTCCCCAGCTCAACTTTCTGTCAATAACTCGAGAGGCACCTGCGAATAAAATGTTCCCCTGGCATTTTGGTGGATCCCCGCGATTACATTAAAACCTCACACTTTAGTCGGCTATGATTCAATATCGACGCGACCCGACTGAGCAATTTAAATACGCCTTTCTGCAGCGGATGGGATTTGCCTCCTCCGCTCGATAAGACTCCCCTCACCCACCCGAGGTGTTATCTGTCGCCTTTGTGGCACTTTTAGTATTTGGACATCATCATCTATCACAGGGCAGCAGGCAGCAGGGTCAGGGCGGGGGTGTCGGGTCCTAGCATCCCCAGCTGGCTCGGAGGTAAGGGGTGCTTCGAGGATCTGCTGATGTATTGCGGGTGCTGGAGGGTGAGGTGCGGAGACAAGCGCAGTCACCTTGTGCTTTCTGCACCGGTGCGGGCAAGACTAATGCATGCGGCATTTCGACAAGGTAACAAACCACCCACTTCATGAGGCAGCCAAGTAGAAAGTTAAGTGAATGTTGGGTTTCAATGTTTATCTTGTAATCGTAGGTATCTGCTGGGAAGAGGCATCTGCTTTTTTATCAGTGTCACATTTCCGTCTACAAATGCAAAAAAGTTTTTGCTTCGTAATAACAAAGAAATAAATAAAAATGATGCAGCACTTACAAAATTGATGTCAGACAGGATTTTCTGTCCAATATTTTCTTCATCACCATCAAAATCTGGTGCTCTACTGACTCATACCCACACAGACGTCTGACTGCAGCTGAGTCCAGAGGCATTCGGCTTAAAGTGAGAAATTGTAATGGTTTAAACTGGTTGTCAGGTTCTGCCCACCTGCAACATTCATGCTCTGCTGCTCCCATACATCACAGAATGTGCTAACAATGAAAGAGTCATTGCTGGACTCTGAAGCCCTCAATAATACACCACATTGTTGAGTAATAGTTTTATACTAACATTTAATCATTTAGCGGATGCTTTTTTCTTCCTAAGCGACTTACAAATGAGGAAAATCACGGGCGATTTATCACACAGGAGGAAACGATATTTGTAATTCCAAATTCCAGAGCTAGAGAGTTAAGAAGAGGAATGCAAAAACTACAGCAGAAATATGGCAAAAGTATTTTTGGGTTTGGTTTGTTAAGTTGTGGTGGTCTCATCTAGTTCTGGAAATAACTTACAATGCCTCTTAAAAGTGATTATGTATGTTGTTGCAATATAACTTATAAAGAATATACTGGTTACATATATATTTTACATTTACTCACATACCTTACAATGACATTCAGAGGTGTAAAGGATAACTTGTTTTTCTTGAACGTTCAGATCATTGGGTCAACTTTTTATTGAACCATGTTGTTTGAAAAGCATCGTAAGAAGTTGCTTGATAACATTTCAGGATACGAGTTTTAGATAATTCTAAACAAAGGATAAATCATCCCCTTTTAAGAAGTATTCTTTAAGTTTATTTTAACATGAATAACTTGGCGGGTTAAGTATTTGTAAGTGCATACTTTATTTAGTAAGTATGTTTCAATGTACTGGAAGTGTACTAATAGTGCTTGGAACTAAATTGTCCCACTTTCTAGACTATAAAAGTATACATTCCTATTTTAAGTTTATTAGAAGCACAAATTATTAACTTCTATTGCTTGAAATGAAGGGATGGTTTTTGAGAACTTTTTTCATCTGAAATTTATTTAGTAAGCATAATTCAAAATTACATTTTTATTACTCTTCAGTTTGGATGAGATATTATTTTTACATATAAGGTTTAACTGATCTTAAGCTTTTGAGCAGCTGGGTATTTTCCATATTGCGACTGCATACACCTTGCATTAAATAAACAGCATTGAACCGATATACCCTCATTATTGCTCATGTTAAGCCCCAAATACTCGACATTGTCTGGCCCTTAGTGACCTTGTTCCATCATTATGAAGTCCAGAGCTTCTTCCTACTTAGCACAAGGATTTTCTTCAAGCACACATGACAGCAGCAGGAAGGACAGAAGATATTTACCTGCCAGCATTTGGCTCCTTCGTTGACAATGTGCTCCGACAGATGGTACCATTTACCATTATCTCCATACTGTGCTGCCCATATTCCTTTTTATTTTCTACTGTCTGACTGGATCCAGTCTTAAATCACTCTTCTACTCCAAAGTTTCCAACCCGGGGTCTACTTAAATTGTGTTAGGATCTATTGAAAACCCCACCGCAGGTCCTATAGTCCACATCGCCTTTAGAATTCCAAAAATATAGTGAAAAAGCTTAAAGGTTTCTATTTGGCTCCCCTGGAGATGAGGTCGAGAGCTTCTGTGGGCATTGTACACACAGGAAGCATGGAACTGTGGGAGTTCTTTCCTTGTCAATAGGTGCCTTCCTTTTTGATTTGGATGACAGCCAAACTCTCTTGCTTTTGGACAACAGTAGGCAAGCATGAAAGTCACTTTTTTACGAAAGCCAGTTTTCAAGCCCACACTGTATGAATGATGGAAATGGTTGATTCTTGGATGTCCATGCTTAATTTGTGAAGCCCAGACAGCACAATAACTTCATATCAAAGTTAGAAGACATGGTAGAAGACATGTTTGACACTTCACATTTGAGTCTGAATGTGAGAATACTAATAAAGGCAGAAAAAAATACTTTTTACGTTCTTATTTTCCTCCCAACAGCTGGTGGCTAACTGGTTTAATCAGCGATAATTCAGTGTCGCTCTGGAGAAATCACACACTTTGCACTGTTTACCCAAAGAATGATAATAAGTCCCAAAAAATTCTGTTTGCTTCAGCAAACTTGTCTGTTAGGTTTTCCCATGAGGCAAACCCGCAGAACATAGTAATACGAGCGTAAAGATGCAGATAGGGGGTTATTGCACCGTAATTATCCATTCAGCTCCTGCATTTGTTGAGTTTGGTTATTAAGATTATATAGAGCACGATACTAACATACGCAAGCACAAACCTTTTGTGATAAGTCATTTGATTCTTGTGGAGGCTCCTCATAATTAACCTCCTTAAATTGAGCCATTGGCCCGGTCGGTGCGGCACCCACGCAGGGTCCCGCCGGAGCACAAAGCTGCTTTGGGCGCTTTCATTACACGCTTCACTTCCGTGTCTGCACTTCTCTCTCTCTCTGGTCTCTCTCTCTGGTCTCTCTGGTCTCTCTCTGGTCTCTCTCTGGTCTCTCTCTGGTCTCTCTCTCTCTGTTCTCTCTCTGGTCTCTCTCTCTCTGGTCTCTCTCTGGTCTCTCTCTGGTCTCTCTCTGGTCTCTCTCTCTCTCTCTGGTCTCTCTCTCTCTCTGGTCTCTCTCTCTCTCTCTCTCTCTCTCTCTCTCTCTC
>CM065667.1:2442068-2552068 GCA_033220385.1 Triplophysa yarkandensis | reverse complement strand
CAAAATTATGTTTCGTTCAAGATAGAGAATACAATCATATTTATTATGGCAATTATTTGTATCGCCAAATTGTTTTTTTAAATTCAGAACTCTAAGCAGGTCACAAATCAAGCCACAGAGACAGATGGTTAACACATAAACACATATTATGATTTATCGCTTGCCGCCTTATTGTATTTTACCAAGGGTGATTGTGTTAAATATCCTGACCCATATGCAGAGGAATGCAATACATTATGAATGTATACCATTTGAACATGGTATGCACGGTCCAGCACAAGGATCATTTCTAGTGTTAACGCATACGATAAATGAGGGTACTCAGTTAGAATATGAGTGGCCTCCAACCAGATCCATTAACATACCCCGTTCTCCAGGCCAATTCACTGACATTTCCAAAATACTGCATCTGATTTATGAACACATTTCACTGTTGAGTATTAGCCTATTGCAGACAGCAGCTCTGAGGATTCATTTCATCCCTAGACAGGAATGTTCAAATAAAATACAGACAAAATAAAAGCTTAAATGAGGTTTCTTGCCCTTTGTTCAGGTAAGGGAATTGTCCTCAGACTACCTCAGACTTTTTTTAAGAGTTTGCTTGTTCTTGTTGAATACAACAAAATATTTAGCTAAATACTCTCTACAAGCAATGTCTAACAGTGCAACTTTCATTAAAGTATATAAGACTCTCAAAGGAAAATAGAAGTACAGTATATAATTAAATATAGATGCTGTTGCATTCCCAGGCTAAACAAGGCAATAGTTCATATTCCTACTCATTCATTATATACGTTTACACAACACTTGGGAATATCATAAAACTTGAATGCTTGAAGAACTAAATTAAATCAATATAAATCTAAGAAGTGGATGCAGCTTAATTCTAATGTTTTCTTTCTTTGGACACGAGGGAATGTGTATACCTCATTTAAATTGGCAAGGATATATACCTGTCGGAATTTTTAAGGTTTATAGAAAGCTTTGTAGCTCATGCAGCTTAGTGCTGAGAACTTTGTACCGTGAGAACCTTAATTATACGGCTGTGATTGTTAGCCGGGTGTCCTTATATAACCATGCATTCTGTAGGCACAAAACATAAACAAGATTTCATAGGTAAACAGACTTAATATAGAAAAACTATATGTATTAATGGAAGCAGGCTTGCACGTGCGTGTCAATTGCCTTTATATGTCGCATCATGAGTATCGTAGGAGTTTCCATGTCTCCTTGGCATGTTGGATGCTTCCTTGTCAAGCTTCATGGTCAACACTCATAGCTCATTCTTTTTAATTACATGGTCAAGAGTATTCAATTCAATTTCAATTCACTTTTATTGTTACATCACCAAGGCACATGTGCCCTGGTGAGTGAAATGCTTAGGAGCTACACAATTTGTTTCTATGTACAAGACTTTTGAACGTTCAAGCAACAAATTCAGTAGGATTTCAGGATCCAATGATGCAATTCTGTTAGGAGTAGTTGGCATCTATTTAATTATTGTATTTGAATATTATAATTTATTTTCTATTATATGTGTATATATTGAAGAACAATACTTGATTTACCTTGCTATGTCAATACAGAATAAAGTTAGATTTTTATTCACTCTACAGCAGTCATGTTGGACTGGATTTGAGGAATCTGGAGTATGGAAGTCCAGGTTGTACATAAAACATAAAATTAAATCATATTTATTAAGCATTTGGCTGACAATGTTCTCAAAAGCGAATGACGAATGATGTGTAAAGTAAGACTACATATTATAATTTCATTATCCATAAATTTGAAAGAATTTAAATTTTTCAATTCCTTTCCATCTCTCATCTGCTTTACTTGCATATATTCCACAGAAGCTGATTACTCTGCAAACTGTCAGGCAGCGCAGCAAACCCCTATTAGCTGGATACTGATTCTCTCTTCAAAACTGCCAGGAGAATTCAAGAAGAAACTGCAAAGAGCACCTCAACTTTCTCTAAGGGAATCTTAAAAATATCCAGCAGCTTTCCAACGTATGTTCCAGCAGCTGGCAGGAAGACTCACATCTCCGTGCCTTGTGCTCACAAGAGAGCGGAACACAATGTCTCAGTATCAGATCAGCATCATGTAATTAAACAGAAATAAATCTATATGGTCACAGCAACGTTTTCTCACATTCCAATGGATCGTGACCCCGTTTAAATGGAAAACAGGGTCTCCTGGGTGACTTGTTTTGCTCGCTCTTGATCCATCTTAATCACATCTTAGTCAAGTTTTAAGTCAAGTGAAGTTTGTCACAATTCTCTACACAACAGTTGAGTCCTGGAGGAACCACAGGGTAATTGTTCTTCTACAGCTATAACCACAGGCATGTTCTCGTGAAGTCAGCAATATGGGCTTTATAACTTGACAATCTATGGCTCGGCCATTCTGTATGATTTAGTCTTGAAGCTGAAATGGAACGCAGTAAAACAGCAGTTAATGTATCTTGTTTATTTACTGCCCTGAAGAGCAATAAATGCCCCACTATACATCCCTATCTGTATGTTAAAACACAAATGCAGCATTGCATTGTATACTGATGGTTTTTCTACAACAGATATACAGTATATAGGTATTCATCTATTATTGATCATATGTATTCCATTGTAAATCTTTTAAATGCCATGTGATATTTGTCCTCTGAAATTTGTCTTTTTAATTAAAGTGATATTGCTGAACGTTGACCAGATAAAGAACTATACAGCTTGAAAACTGTTTTCAAGTTAAATTGTATAAGTGCTTTAAATTATTAATAATAATTAATCATAATAATTATTCAAATTGGGACAGAAAAAATGCTACTGTTTTGCAGCTCGAAAATATCAGATCTTCTATACAGATAGCTGCATGACTATAATGTATATTCAAATATATGATAAACAATAAATATGTAAATATGCCCAAAGAATTATTAAAACATATTAATGGTCAGTGTTACTTTTTATTATTAGAATACTAAATAATACGAATATTAAAGCAATATTTTTACTTTTTTACTGTCACACCATATGGCCCTCCTACTATCATGAATTCCATGGGAATGTTATAGTTTGTAATTCATAAAGATAAGCAGAAGATCCTAAATCCTTCAATGTTAAGCAACATGAGAATGTGTCACCACCCTCATGTTAAACCAGCTGAGATTTACCAAAGCCAACAGTAAAGCAAATAATAAATAGTAATAATAATTATAATAATAATAATAACTACAATGATAATAAAAATAATTTCTACAATGAAACAATCTGTTAATGGGATAGTTTACACAATGACATGTCAAAAACACATTTTGCCATTCACTGACCTTCTTGCATGACTTTCTCCTGCAGAACACACCTGTATATTTTTTATATTCACTTCTATTGTATGGACAAATAAGGGGATTAATTGTTGGGGGACGGTTTTTGGTGACTTGTTTTAAGAAAGGAATCCATAAATATTTCAAAAGCGATTGACTCTTCGCTTTAGGGACTTTCATTTTGTCAAATGTCAAATTGCTTTTACTGCCATTTTTACAATACAGAAAGACATATTAAAACAATATCAAAATTAAAATTGGTAAGACTCTTTCATAATTCTTTCATATTTCATTTACCCTCATCTCAGATGCATATGGTAAACCGCAAAACATTACGCACTTGGGTTTAGAAGACATTTATTAACACCTGTCCTGTTTTAAATGACTTGTATGTATGTGCATTTCAGAGGTTCAATATTTCTTTCTCATTTACCCTAACATGACGGCATACAAAATTATTCATTTGTGTTCAGATGAAGAAAGTCATATACATCTGAAATGGCATGAGAATAAGTAAATGATCATTGTCATGCCAATGAGATCAGGGTATTTTCATTTTGAAGTGAGCTAATCTTTTAAATGCATTAAAACGATATAATGCAAAGCCTGTCTGGTTTATAGTGTGCCTCATAACCTTCTAAAAGCCATTTGAGCAGAAAATGCAAAATGCTGTAACCTCGACACATGTTGTCTAAACTCTACAAAGTGATTTTATTTCCTTTTACTTGGAGCTATTTGTGTGCTTTATTACCATTTGTTTCCAATCTCTTTAGTTTAAATTCAGTTGAATAAGAAAGAATTGGTTAAAATGCCTTTAAATGTCAGGCCGGCCAGAGCTCTACTTTTCAAAGATAATTAAATGAAGAAAGAAAAAAACTGTGATTATCACCAAATTGGATTTCTTCCCTCCTTCTCGTTGAATCAGCTTTTCTTGCATTTACATTTAGATGTTTTCCAATTATAAAGTGCCATTAAACTTTAAACTTTTTCTTAGCAGGGTTGGTACTAATAGCTAAAAATGGAGTTTCACATTGCATTATGGATTATCCCTTGCAGTTTACAATAGATACAGACTGGATACAGATCAGTGGTATACATTAGATCTGCAGGGAATTCACTGCGGGAGGCCACAAACGGTTGGGAGCCTGTACGTGTTGAATGCAAACATGTACATATTAATATTAATGTTGGAATAAAAGCATATCTATTAAATATGAAGGAAAACTAAAACAATAACAAGCCCGTGTTATAAATCAACGACCCTGAATAAAACCTTTCAAACTTCATCCGACACCAGGAATTAATTTAATAAGCTTAAGCCTCATTTTTTGGCTTTCTATATAAAAAAGATATAACCTAGACTAAAAACCATCCGTCACCTAAGGCCTGATGTGACCCAGTTTCACAAAGGTACCATGAGGACTCTTCCAAATATATTGCTGTTTCAAAGAACAATCCAGCAGGTCCAAGGGCTAAAGATTTACTAAAAACACGTTCTTTAGTGCATGGCAATACGTCAGCAAAGAGAAATGAAATCAGTGAAGCAGTTTTGTTACCTTTTTTGGGGGTTATTTTTGGAACAATAGCACAAAAACAACCTGTCAAATAAAGACGGATGACAAAAAGAAAAGCAGGCACATACCAAAACACTTCAATTTTGTTTGACACAACAATGACAAATTTTGGTTGGAGTTTCATAAAATGGAAATAATCTATTAAGGGTGGCATAGTGTATGTGTATTAATATTTCATAACTTGTTATGTGTATTCTTTGAGTCAGTGTACATGTGTATTAAATGCATTGAATTTGAATTTACAAATATAATTGCTTCATAAAAAATCTATTCTAGTGGTCATTTCGAGTCGTGTCCATTAAATTTTAACAAAGTCAAACCTCAGGAGTGACAAAGTCATCCGATAGTAATGATTTTATCTTTAGCCTTTTCTAAAAACGTGCACAAATATTACGGTTGTATTGCGTGATACTGGGATTTGGTCACATTTGCTTATTTAATTTGCAGAATAAACTGTTCCTTTAAAGATGCATACATAATCCCCAAAATGTATAAGAAAATAATAAAAAAATATAGTGTAGCTTTAAAGGAATATTATTATATTACAGAATTTCTAAGTTTGGGTGACCTGTCCATTTAAATTATAAATGAAAAGCTTTGCATTAAAAATATCTGGATATATTTCTTTTATTTTTAAATAGTTGTAAAATATGCAATAATGTAAGTGGGTTTTATCCTTCTTTCTCCCACAAACATTATTAAAAAACAATGACACTTCCTGAGGTATGACAAGAGATGTAACATGGTAAATTAAAACAGGGCCTTAAATGATTAATTCAATGGCTTGATGTCACAAATCTTAACCCAAACCCCAAGCGAAGTCACTTCCCCAGCCTCCATTCAGCATAAATCATTGTCACATAAATCACTGTATAAATAACTCGATAGAAGAGCCAGATCTATCTTTTCAATGCTGTGCTGCTTGTGCCCAGAACTCCAGAAATGATTTGGAATTCACTTGCTTTAAGCAAAGCCCCTGCATTATAAAAGTGTGAAAACAGGTTCTGAACGAGAGACTCGGAGTTGACGTTAACTTGGTCGATAAGGATCAGCACCTGGAATTGATTATGTTTTTAATGGAAGTTGCCTCAAGGACTGGTATCAATCTGTTAGTAAGTCTGTCCAATCATCTCAAGGTGATACTGAACCCTTCATCTGTGATGTGACAAAAATCAACAAGAAGGTCCCTGTCATGCTAACCAAAAACAGATACATATCTAAACTATAGGTTTAGTGTAACCAAGGTGTAACCAAGGTGCTGTGTCAACCAATCAGGGTGACCACAGCCAAAAAAACGTATGTAAATATAAAATTTTCTCTGACATTGACCTCTTGTTATCATACTTTAACATTCTGTTAGGTATATTCAGATATTCAGATAGGTGGGGAAACTAAATAAAAAAACTCTATAGAAGGTCGACTGTTTTCAAAATCTTAACATGAATCGTCATTCCAACAAACCAATGAATAGTTGAACCCTTCATCTAAACTGTTGTGGAGTCTGATTCTATAAACAATATGTTGTTTTAATGGTTGTATGGGTCAAAAGAGCCAATGAAACTTCACATTTAAACATTAGCATAATTACATAATGATACAATCAGTTATAAGATGCCAGCTAATGTGTTCATGAATCTACCCGTTACTCTAAACCTGTGTTACCTGGAAGATCCGAAGACTGCAAATGATGTTAACTCTAGCATATTTTCCTCATAAAGAATGATAGTTTAAGCTCCGTACACTACAAATATTTGGACATTTTGGAAAACAGTTGTTACTTTGATGTGTTGCAGGCAATATAATAAATAAATGGGTAATTTTACAGGCTAAAATGATTGGATTGTGTAATCTAGAATGCAAACACAATAAATCCTGTTGGTTTCATTTTCTGTCACAGTGGTAATACCGTTAAAGGATGCCTGTTGTAAGCCTTAAGAGCCTACAAATAAATATTAGGCGCACAAAACATTTATCTGTACCTTTAAAGGTACACAATATGGGAACAATAATGAACCCTTAAATACTTTTATATACCTGCATACAAAACATTTTAAACCTGTTATCCAACAGTTTTAGCATTCTAACATATTTATTCATATTTAGGCCACTTTCAAAAACCATACATTATTTGAAAATGAAAATACTCAACATTCCTGGTAGGACCTTGTTTTTGTCACGGTCAGAGAGCTTAATGAAAAGTTAAATAATAAAAAAAGATAACTACAACAACAGTTGCAACACTTTGAAACTAATATAACACTTTTTCTGTAAAGAGTTTGAATGTTTGAATAGAAACTTTCCTAACGTCAGCCTGGCAATTAACTGGATTTATCAGCAGGCTGTCATGCTGTTTGTATAGTAATCTCTATCCAGCGCTATCTCGCAGGCTTCAGCGCTTTTTCTTGGCCAGGTTGATGCTAACACAGTCCACTGTAAGAGCTATCCTAGAAGTTAATGACAAGTCTCGCATCTCCAGCACCGAATCGACCATCTGCTTATCTAATTGAGCGTAATTAATTCTGTCACCGTAAATTACCAACCTGGTTAGTCACTTAGTAAAAAATAAACAAAACACTGATAGGATAAATCAAGCTTGAATAAACACTAGAAATATCTTCAAAAGTAGTAATTCTGTATAACAGGCCTTCCAAACCAAATCTAGCATTTTTTGGATTGAAAAGATATTTTTTGGCTATATTCAGATGTTTTAACCATATACTAACCATTAAATAGTTGTCATATTCTATTATAATATGTACCACTTTAACAGAATCCCACCACCCTCTGACATAACTATCATTAAGTTAATACATAGTTAACATGTACACTTTGTAATTCATTTTTAAACTTTTTAGGCAGTCGTAATATGCAAATGCTAATAAAGATGAATGTTTTATGAAAGACATGCAGAGTAAACAGTGCCCGAATCTCAATGTTGCATCTGGAAGGTGATGAAATTTGACATGTTCCTCTGAAACGCTGCAATCTTTTAATCATGGCCCTTTGAAATATGCACAACAGTGTTAAGCACAAGATTTCGAATCAGGACGCTTTATCTCCATGCCGCAAAGCACTTAGTAAGTGAAGCGTAACTGTAAAATCTCAACGAGTAAAGGTGAGTTTCAATCCTACAATATTTAATTATGTTGCTTTAAAACGGTGTCAGACTAAATTAATGGATGAAAAATAATTATTTCATATTTCCAGCCAAAACAATTTTTGCCTGTAGCTTAAAAGATTTTGAATCCATCATGCTTTTGCATTTAAGATCACGTTTGCACAGGGTAAATAAAAGGTCTTCGACAGCCAGAGATGGCGACAGAAGAAGGGACACTTAAAATAGACATCAACCGCCGCTCAACAGTCTTGACTCATCTTGGTCTCCATGTTGCCTTGCAGCGGCCTTTTTAATCAAAGCCTTTCCATTCCGCCTGCACTCAGCTCTATCTAGGTCAAAATGTCGACACTTTACTCCGACTCAGTCTACTCATGTCTCAGCACAAATAAAAAAGGAAATCAGGTAAGATATTTAATATGACTTCGTTTTCCTCACGGAAGGTCATTCTATCAAGTGTTTATAAATAAAATAAATCATTTAACACTCACAGGATACAAATTGTGTTGTATAGTGTTGTCATGACCGGAGAGGTAAATTGAACCTGAATGGGTTGCCCGAAAGAAAAGACGTGAATAATGATGCTGCGTGTTTTATTTACCTCGAGAGTTTGTTTGCCGAGGTTGAGAATCCCATTGAAAATTGTATTAAGATTTGTGCATTTTGTGCCGTTGAGACAAAGTCAAGGTACAGTCTATATTCTGTTAGCTTTAAATCAAATGTATTGCTATAAAACTGCTATATTTAGTGTGAGGAACTTTCGTGAATTTCCACTAAAAGTTTGCATGATGTCAATCGAGCGGTTGGCCCCTCAAACAACTTTTCTTCTGAAGTATTTTACATAATGATGTCATTTTCCTCCAGCACACACATGGAGGGCCCTCTTTTATCAAAATACAATCTGAATAATCCTTTATCAGTGTAAATTGTGTTATAAATTGAATCAGTCTGGGTAGATTAGCCCTCCAAACTCTTCTACATGTTTGTTCTATCTACAAAAGAGAAATTCAAAAATGATGGATGACCGTTGTATTGCTTTTCCTCAGTTTCCTGCACCTGCACAGAGGAGACAAGCTCCTCTCCATGTCACGACTTTGATCAATCGCACGCATATTATTCATTCAGCTGTGTGCACAAAGAACATTTCCGAGTAACTTTCATTTATCTCCGTGTCTAATCTTAAATGAGAAGCAGAGAGTGAAATGTTGAAGAAAAAATGTCTTTTATATATGTAGATCTGCACTAGGTCGAAGAGCCAGAACTTATTTGTATTCACTGGTGTTTGTAAAGGTACACATGCACTGTCGGGTGAGTACAATCAATGTTTCGACAGCGTGGGGAATTTAAACCATTTTATGTATGAAAACTTTGGAGAATCTGGGATGACTGATCAGAAGAACTGTTCTTGAAATCTGCTGCAGGTGATTGAGCTCGATACTCTTACAACAGCAGAAAATATCATTAATCAATAAATGATGGAGAAGCTTTGCATGGGACAATCAAAGGGAAATTAAAGCAGATCTATTTATAAGTGGTGAGCCGTTATCGGGGTTAACGCGCTGCGATAACATGAGACTCTTATTGCGTGATAAAAAAAATATCGCCGTTAATCTTTTCTCAAAGTTGGGTTGGGAGCTGCATCTATACTACACAAACTATGATGACCTTTCACCTTGATCTTATAGCGCGGATGTATACGTAACCAAATTACAAAGGTGGGGGTGAGAGCGAGTCTTCTCACCTGTGTGTATACCTGCTGTGAGATGACGTCATCACACGTGACGCGCTGACATGAACTCACATGTGAAGCCGCCGGTTTGCTTCAGGGAACGTTTATTTTTAAGAAACTTCCCAACGGAAACCTCGACGAGATTTAATGTTGTGTTCACACTAGACGCAAATTTTCACGTGTTGACGCGCGTGCACACGCGTGTAGTTTGACGCTTGGACTTTTAAGTTCATTCGCGTGTACAATTAGCGTCCAACGTGTCATTCGCGCAGGGGTAAAGGGAACTCATCAACTTATAAGAGGAAAAGTAATTTTATTGTAAATAAAGTGATTTAACTTAATGTGTGATTTAACTTTTCTTCACTAATTTCTTCCAGTAAATCTTACTTTTATTCCCGTCTATGTTACTGTATAATAAAAGTATAATGTGGATTTGTAAAGCTCTTTTTCCAGATTAAGCCCTGATGACTTTCTCCTCCATGTTTGTTTTAGATAAAGCAAGCTCCTGATTGGTTACAGCGGCGCGAAATTTTGCCAGAGTTCAATTTTTTTAACTCAGGCAATTCGCGCCCAACGCACCGCAAGAAACTACTCGCGTCTCTGCATTGACTTAACATGTAAAACACTCGCGCCTGACACTCTATTCACGTCTAGTGTGAACGCGGCATAAGGTTGTTTGCACCTTGTGTAACGACTTACTTTTGGTCATTATTTGGGTAGCACATACTCTAAATGCCTCAACAGAATTCAAATTAGCCATTCTAATCTAGATTAATCTAGATTCATTCCAAATTTACAGTGAGATTAGTCTAGATAAAAAAATGTGTGATGTTTAAGAATACCAAGATCCTCATGTAACCTTACAATTTGGCTAAAGTTTGATGCCTTAATAGGGCTCTATACTATCATTTTGGAGAGGTAGTGCTGGTACTACCATGCTGCACCAGGCAGGGGGATACATGAACTAAACTACATCCAAACAAATCAGAGTTTATGATTTTGATTGATTATTTGTGTTATTTATACATAATCTCTTTGTCAACACAACTACCAAATTTAAAGGATACCTAACTAGATAATCGTAATGCACAATATAACCATTTATCTGCATCACAAATTATATACAATCTTGTGCAAAAGTCTTAAAGACTTCAGAATATTTAAACCAATAAATGTGTACAAGCTATTTAAATCATTCAGAAGAATAAGAAAATATGAGTTTACATTTCTAAACATTCATTTTAAAATTTCCTGTAAAAATCTGGTGAGATTTTACTTTGCAAAAGATTCCAGTGATCCACAGGGAGATCTGGTTACATCATCTATATCATTAATTATTTCATGATAAGAAGAGAGTGAAAAACTTGAAAAGCAAAGCTATAGTAATTTCAAATGTCTCTTCACAGTACTGCATAGTAAAATTCTTTATTTATGTCAAAAATAATTAAAATAAATGTAAACTCATATTTTATTGAGAATTCAACAATACAAATCATTGAACCAAGGCACTGATGTGTTTAAGACTTCTGAACAGCACTGTATGTATGAATATGGCAGTTCCTACGGTGCCACCATTGAGAAAAACTGGTCGTTTCAGCAAGACCCATTTGGTTCCAGCACGACACAACAACACTATTAAAGATGTCCTTAAAATGAGGTAGATATAAGGTGACGGTTTGAGAGCCTTTCGTGAATGCCATACTTCTCATTGCCCATTGGTACCAGAGATTCACTACAGCTTTATTAATGTAATCAGTAATAATGACTAAACAAGCAGATTATGTTTCATCAAAATCACTCGATGTATGCAGTAGATATGATGAACTTCCTAAAGGCTCGTTGCGGGACACTGTTGGAGATATCAAAAATCACCTCCAGTGTCTTGACATCATGTTCACTAAATTGGGTGATGATCGGATGTATCCCCTATGAGAAGAATTTAAAATTCACCATGTGTATTTGTCAAAACATTGTTAAAAAAAACACTCCAAATGCATTCCAAAATGATGGACTCCCTGTTGAGCAGAGCTAATGGGTTTACATTTGAAAGTTATTTGGTTTGATGAGAGCAAAACAAATACTAAGTTTGCTACCTGTTTGGTTACATCTTAATAGAGCATTAAAGTTTGACATGTCGCCACAGTAACACCGTTCAATATATGAAAATTACATTAGAAATTTCTTATATTCAATGTCATGCCATCATATTTATCAAGTTTGGTGGGAATTGAATAAAAGGAATTTTTGAAAGTAGAATTTGATTTGATTTGAATAGATCAGATCTCTTTACGTTCCAAGTCTTTTATGGTTGCGCCTGTGTGTGTGCGTTGTGCAGCAACATTTTTTTTCTTTTTAGGTGACTCTTCAGAACCCCCCTCCCACACCTGTGTACAATCCTTTGACACGTCTTATTGGCTGATGAAACTGATGTCTGTTATTGCCCCAAAATTCATTGAAACGTAAAAAAATTCTTAGGAAATTAAAGAGCTTTCGCACTACTTTACTTCTGGCTTCTTTGAGCTCGGCCCTAATTAAGAAATCTATGTTTTTTAAAATCTATTATTATTTATTCCCCCGAATTTGAATACACTTTAGGAATTCTGACATAGTGCATCTTTAGTTAAATGTGGTGCTATTCAGCACATTTAAATCAACTGTAAGATGTCCAAATAATTTTGAGATTGAAGAATAAAAATTGTTTATTCATATTGTGTATTTATGAGATCCAGACAATACAGTATTACTGTATATATCAGAATCTGCAAGACTCTTGTGTGCTGGAAGGACAGTTTGCTTATGAATACCAATGAGATCACGTTGTAAGAACAGAGATAGTCCACACTTGCTTTACAAATGGAGTTAAAAGGGTATTTGTGTTTTCTTTTCTTAAAACAAACCCTTCCAGCATAGCTGACCAGAACATTTGCTCGCAATACAGACGCTGTAATCGCGCAGACGGTTGTAGTCAGTGGGTGACTTCAAATCCCACTTTCATCTCTTGCATCCTCAAAGAGCCAGCGTTCATGGATCATTTATGGTTCTGGTCCCTGCTTCAGTACATGCGATTTGCTGAGATCTGAAAACTCTTATGTAAGTATTTTCTGGGTTTTCTTCACAAAAAATAAAAACAAAAAAATTGGCTTGCCTCATTCTGCGCTCCCATCACTACTCTCATCTCATTGGTTCCCTCAGCTGTGTTCGGTGCCTCTGAAGCCACAGTGCACAGGGTGATGCGCTGCAGGCAATGCGGCCCCTAATTGAGCCTGTAAGGGCATCAGACTGATCAAGGGTCTCTTATCACACGAGACACCTTGGCCTTTAGAGGAAGCCTGCAGACATGAAACACTCAAAATCAGCACCATGCCATAGAGTTGATCAAAAGCTGCCGAGTGGCACTGTGTCACAGACCAGCTGGAGGAACTGGAAGCATGTTCTACACTGGCTGTAAGGTCCATTACAAATCAATCATATGTTTCTCCTCTTTCATGTGATGGTGAGGCTGTACTCACAATACTATCATCATGGAACAAGCAAATAGGAATACAAAAAAATATGCAGCTATTAAAGTATTTCCATAAAGTTAAAAAGGCTTTAAAGTGAAACCTCCCGTGGCGCTTGTGACCAATCACTTCATGAGAGATTCTCCTGGAATGTACACGCTGATGCTTGTGTTCTTCCGAGATCTCTGATCGTTGCGTGGGTGGGGTATTAAGGACAAATTTAAATAAAATAACTCGTAACCTAATGATGGTTTAATATTTGAAAGAACCGTTCTGAAGCCTTTGGCTGTATTGACCACAGACACTTAACTTATTTGTCTCCATAGGGTTGTTTGGTTAGAAACTCTTTCACTTCCGTCAGTGACCTTTTTGACCCATTTAACAACATTTGTTAACAACAACAAACCTAGAATCTATTTTGATCAGCCTTCGCTTTCATTCATTAGGAAAATATCACTATACTGCACTGCAAGCAAATTGTCTTGCTTAAAATGATCCAAATGGTAATAGTTAAATGTCTGTAAATCCCTTTACAGTTTTTCAGACTGCTATTTACAGGGTAGTATTTCAGGAAAATTCTAATTTTTTTGTTTTATCCTGTGAACTGGAAATGTTTTATAAAACTAATGTTTCTATTTGCATGTATTTGCAGAATATGAAAACTGCAGAAACTCAGTATTTCTTCAGACCTGAAATTAAACTTCCACACTCAAAGTCTAGCAGAAGTCACACCCGAAGCCTCTTTACCATGTTAAGGGCCCACGTGTTGACAGCTTCCAGAGACTGAGAGTTAATTCATCCCCACCAAATCTGATTAATGATAACTGACTCTGAATGCATTAACCTGATCATGACTGAGCAACAGGACGCACTGCTCTCCAAATTGTTATTTGCAAGGGACGCTGGGTATCCTATTTTTCTTTGAATTATAAAACAATTTTGGAGAACTGCCTGCTAATTAGCGATGACACCCGCCTGACGGATGCTTTGTCCTATGCCATGTGAGGTTATTTGAGCTGAGATATTTGACACACAAGAGGAGGTGTGGCGGGCAGTGGCAAGTCACTCCCATCAATCCACCGGCACCACTTCACAGCTTGTGAGTGATTGATTGACACTTACTAGCTGGGCTTTCGGCCAATAAGGTGATAAGTTACTTCTCGAAACAACAACATGAAAATATCATTCTTAAACTGTGCCAACCCCTACAGACCCATCTCCTTATGAAATATTTAGATGTGGAGAACAAACCTCAACATACAGTTTTGTGCAAAAGGCACGTCCTTACTTTATTTGGTTCAATGGTTTGAGGCGGTATTTACATCATTTGGAGTAGGTTGTCATTCACAAATATTTATTTTGTCATTTTTTGGAATAATCCAGTGACAACATTGTATGCAGGACTGTGTGTCTTGAAAACTTTAACAAAGGTCTTCTGGGTTACGTCTTTTGGAGTTTTTTCACTGCTTTTATCATGTGATTATAGATTAAATCATATAGATATAATTATAAATAATATATTTTGTGCATTCAAAAATCTCACTGGATTAAAAAAAAAGAATGTCAAGAAATGTAAACTCCAAATTATTAAAAACATTCATTAGTATAAAATGCTGACCTTGCTTTTGCACAGTACCATATATCACATACATTTAGGCATTTATGTTGCATTAGATTAAACAATTAAATCTAAATGAATCTTTTCAATCCCTATCACCAATAATCAGTTAAATTTGAATGCAATGGTAGTAGGTTAGTGTTGTCTGGCATTCTAAAGTTTGTAAATCCTAACAATGGACTGCAATGTTTACTAAATCATCAAGCTATGTCTGTAAAACTGGACCTCTTATTTTTAAAATGATTTCAAACATGACCTTTACATTCTGTACCAACATGTTCTGAGGAATGGTCACCAGCTTCCTTTTGTTCTGCAGAGGTAAGAAAGTTACACAGAGTTGGAATGACATAGGGACAAAAAACCAATTGGAATAACTTTAAGCTATCAGTTAGCTATCCATATTGCCAGGGTAAAAAGCGGTTGCCTTCAGGGTTTTCTGGTGTAGTAGTTTCACATCTGAGCTGGTAACTGAAAGATTTAAGCCCCACAAGGGCCACATCATGAATGGCTTCTGTTTTGTCCTTAAGCGAAACATTTAGCTCAGGTTACTCATGGGGGATTGTCTCTCTAATAAGTGTTCTGTACGTCTGGATAAAGGGAATCTGCTAAAGCACAGATTATTGACTTGTTGTAGAATTGAAAGCCTCATTGCCCTCATAACCAAAAAAGTAAAGTTATATCTTGTGTGTACGATTTGAACCTTTTCTCAAACAATTACTCATATTTACTTATGTTTATGGACAGACCGTTTCATGATATGGCTGTCCGGATACATTGCCTATTGAACCTAATTTATGCACAGCTTGTTTTATCAAAGGTCTTTACATGATAATAACATATCTTAATAAGGATGATAGTGTTTGACTTGTGTTTTTTATTTAAACGCATGTTATAAGAGGCTTAAACCTGGATATTACACAAAAATTGTAGATCAAGCATCAACTCGGACTGATGAGATCATTGCTTTAATAACAAGTTATGCATGAAAAAAATAGATTCCTGTATTTCGCAGCCATTCTTATTTCAATTAGATTGAATGGTTATCACAATTTAATCATTGTGGCCCACTCATTGACATTCACTTATACACAGATGATTATAATCTCAACCCAAACATACACCATGAACCGGTTCCCTAACCCCATCCTAAGCCAAACTTAGTTGACAAGAATGAGTTTAACCAGAGCAAATCATCTCAAATAAGCTGTTCTATTTTCGTCGCTGCGTGAAGACTGTAGTTTAAAATCTGATATGAATGAATCACACAACCACAGCTGGAAAAGGAAAAGAAAAGATTATTTTCCTTCCAAATTGCAGCTAAATGAGAGCGCTCTGGAAAGAAATGAACAAGGTCAGTATGCGGCATCTCACCTCTGCGAGGTACAGCAAAGAAGACAGCTCCTGCATAAAAACACACACGCCTCTGGTTTTTATAGAAAGTGCTACATCACTGTGAGGCCGTTCTATTTTGAAAGTCGCACGGCACAAGGTCTGCTAATTATAATGATGAATTCAGGCAAAGCATGAATAATGTCCTGTAGAGGATGTTGGTGTCTGTGTGTGTGTGTGTGTGTGTGTGTGTGTGTGTGTGTGTGTGTGTGTGTGTGTGTGTGTGTGTGTGTGTGTGTGTGTGTGTGTGTGTGTGTGTGTGTGTGTGTGTGTGTGAGTGTGTGTGCGCGCGTGAGTGTGTGTGTGTGTGTGTGCGCGTGTGTGAGTGTGTGCGTGTGTGTGTGTGTGTATGTGTATGTGTGTGTGTGTGTGCGCGCGCGTGTGTGAGTGTGTGCGTGTGTGTGTGTGTGTGTGTGTGTGTGTGTGTGTGTGTGTGTGTGGTTGAACATATAAGTGAGGCGCAGCTCTGTGTGCGTGTGTATCGCTTTGGCCTGCTTTCGTAACACCTGAGAGCAGTTATTCCTCTGAATTCTCCTGATCTCAGCTGTTCCAACTTTAAATCCTTTGCTCGAGTCATGACACAGCTCCAATCTCACAGACGATCAACTAAACGCAACTTTAATACTCGGCTCTTCCGAACACTTTTGCAACCCACACAACACAAGCTAATTTATGAGGAAATAAGCACCAGCTCCGTCGAATATACAACTAAACAGACTGAACAGGAAATTGATCCAGAAGCAAAGATTTTTGAAGTATGGCGGTCAATTCTGGTCTTGTTGTGTAGAAAATCGATTATACTTCTCAAACCCGACTCTTGAATGAAGAGCTTTGGGCTTTACAAGCGAAATAAAATACATTCAGTTGTGGCGTGGAGTCGTGTGTGGGCCTTGTGCAGTGTACCTGTCACAATTTATTGCAGTCACAGCAACGGCTCAGACCACAGGGCCCATTCACTGTTTGTTTTAATTACATTCTCCATATGACAAGGGCAGCTGTCAGGATACTGGCGACGGGCAGATCATTAGTAACAACTCTTTCCGTGGGTTTGCCATCGCAATTTGCTGTTAAGCTGGCCAACACCACGTCGTCACCTGTGCCTCGAAGCACCTTTGCATATCATTAGTCATAAGGAACCAAAAGGCGCCAAACAAAAGGCATTAGTTCACAAGAAGAGGAGGAAAAGGGCTGGCATAATTGAGTTATCATCTTTAACTAACCTTTATGGTCCTTGTGCCGTAATTACCCCAGAAAGAAGTGCAATGTGCCCATACAGTGACTCTCAGGTTCAGAATAGTAGAGTTAGGTGCTGATAGCTTTCTAGGGGATTCTTACAAGATCATTATCGCTTGACACTGTCTTCTTGCCAAAGGCAGAAACATGTCCATGTTTTTTATGGAGTTGTGTTTTGTTGCTTTCTCCTGCTCCTAATTATAATCTTCTAGACACTGGAATGGTTTCTGCAAAGTTTACCATTAAAGACTGGAATTTCAATACCCGATGTATTTCTAGTTGAAAAAACAAATTTAGATTCATTATTATTGATTAATGCATTTATTTATTGAAAAAAAATACATACAAATCTTGATTTACATTACAACTGTGAACTCTAAAATAACATTTTGTTGGAACAAAACCGGTGAAATCAAGAAAAAATATCCTTATAATATAATTTAGTACATATAATTTCAATAATTAATTAAATCTGAGTAACTCAAATATTTATTTTAAAATTCACCACCAATGTAAGTGTTTAAATATATATAGTTTGTTAAATAAACACTTACTTGCTATCATTATATATACATCAACACCCCCCACAAACCGGTGCACCTCAAGAGCTTACATAATAAAATGTATAATATGATGTATTATATATGTCTCAATAAAATTATTTTTGAATTATTTTAAAATGTTTGATTTAGTCAATATGGCTTTTAATTGTGTGAGATTACTGGTCCACTGGATAAGTTTGTAGAGTTTTAGCTTGTAATAATGACTGATAATTTTATTAGAAATATCAGTTTAATGGAAATGAAATGTAAAGTTACCCACAATTTCATGTTTAAAACAGAGATGAAAAAGTTACAGACAGCAACTTTAACTAACCATGATTTACATCTTAGACAATTCTCACATATTTCAGCAGATATTTGTAAGGTAATTGTTGTATTGTTGTGAGCTTTTATTCACAACAATATTTAAATAAACCACAATCTGTCACTTTTCTTACTCAATTTACAATGCTTTGCTTGACATAATGTATTACTTGATGTGTTGCGTGGGAATAAACAGGAAATGTTTTCACTTCAACACACAAGGAATGTTGTTTCAGGTCTTCAACAGAGAAGGTGTAAGAGAGCCAAACAATTACGAATTGCCGCTTAATCATTCATGATTTTTTTTTTAACGAATGAAATATTTTTTTCAACTACAGCCAAGTACAGAAGATGATAACTAATAGGCTCAAACATGTATAATAAAGGGAAGGCTCAAACACATAACACTCCAATGAAATCAAGGACTCTATGTATTGAAATCACGAGGTTTAAGCACTACAACACAGCTCTACATTATTTTGGTAGGATAACTTCCAAGAGCTGGTACTTTATTTTCTTCTTGAATGTTGTGCGGCAGTAGTCAATCAGACTAGTTGACAAGAAAATCAATTATACAAGAGAGTTATTGACCTCCTAATTTCCCACGTTTTTCATAATTTATGTTGACAGTGCAGAAAACTTGGTTTATATCAGCTGAACTGTTGAAATCCAGATTTGTTTTGAGAGCGGAAGAGGATAAGAGGTCATGGTAGACAGAAGAAGCCCCTCTGGACCCGTGTCACTTCTCATTTTGATGATGCCGTAGCTCAATGAGACCATTGTCTGGGCAAGTATAGTCTATTGCCCTTATGTTTGCAACAGCGGGTAAGATCTCTAGGCTGAGTTATTTGCAACAGGGAAGGAATAATGGCCTAAACAAAGGAGTTCTTACAAAAACGCGACTGATATATGAAGGCTATATTAAACAGTTATTTAAAGGGCCAGTTTGACTTCTCTCTGAGTCCGCGTGAGAGTGTGTGTCCCAAAGAACACGATAGAGCTACACATAACTGGTGTAGTTAAAGTTAAGTGCTTTTCATGCTTCAATCTGTTTACGGCAGTAAATTATTACAACATACAAACCATTAGACGTTGTTGTTATATGTCGTATGAGCTAGCTGGCGTAAGTTAACAGTAGCTTTTCTACACAAAACTGTTCTACTACTATGCATGGCAGCAGAAAAGTAATTTTCTAACCTCTCATTTTTACTAGACTGTAGGGTTCGGCCTTGCTTAAGGTTCTATTATGTCCTGTTGTAAAACTAGGTTTGATTTCTGTGTATTCTACTTTTATAACATTAACCTTCTTTCACCAATTCGGATATGAAGTAACGGGACATACAGCCAAGTATGGTGACCCATAATCAGAATTCATGCTCTTCATTTAACCAATGCAAAGTGCACACACAAAGTGGTGACACACACAGAAGTGAACACACATTCGGAGCAGTGGGCAGACATTTATGCTGTGGCACCCGGGGAGCAGTTGTGGGTTCGGTGTCTTCCTCAAGGGCACCTAAGTCATGGAATTGCTGCGGCGATACTTGAACACACAACCCAAGGGTTAGGAGTCAAACTCTCTTTCCACTAGACCATGACTTCCCAATTTTAGGTCGGTCATAACTTGCTTATATTAATGCCTGTGAAATTATGGCTTAACGTATTCCTTATACTATCATATTAGATATCAAATGGCTTCTCTCTTACTTACCTCTTTGTTGATGTATATTGTGTGACTATAAAACCCTCCTCATATTTCTATCTACAATAATCTGGATGGACAGTTTGCATGTGTGATGATGGGAGATGATGAGAACTGAAAGTGCTCATACCTTCAATAACAGAACAGAAATGCTAATTTTTTTCATTAATGGTTCAATAACAGTGATTTCTCTTTCTTTAGTGTCTGGTCAAAAAAGTTTAAAATGTGTTTGAATAGACTGGTGTTGTTAATCTGGTTTGATACCTACAAGTCTGCATCCTTGATATTAAAAACATGGACATTAGTGGCTATTGATGACATGGAAAGAAACCAATATTTCCAAAGGACACATCCTAATGCCCTAGGCCCTTCTAAGGGTTTACACTCTTGTGTTAGAGCTTTGAAGTGTTTAGTAGTGTCAGAGACTTTTGCATTATTATACTTACTCATAAAGATGCAACCCCGTCATGCAAAGAATCATGTTGGGAAATCAATTGTGATTATTGAATTCATTGACTTCGAAGGGCTCATTGAAGTGAATAGAAAAAAGATCTCCTAAAGAAGTGGGCAGGACTGTCAAGCCCCATACACGCTGAGGTCGTTGTCCCCTGTGAATTGTTGTCGGTGACTGTGTGATATGCTATCAGCATTGAAACGCACCGGCCCACTGAGTGTACATCAACATTAGTACTGCACACTGCCAAGCTGACACACAAGATGTCAACCCACCTCATCCTCTCCCAACCCCCATCCTCAAATCCTCATCGCTAAGGGTCTTGAATAAGACGGGATTTTTCATTCTTGCAGACGGAATCTTCTTACAGACAGAGGATCCTGGAGGAACGGAGCGGAGATTTGGCCCAGCGGAGCGATTCCCTGCATAAGCTGAGATGCTGACTGAATGTAATGATGCAACGGAAAAGACAGTCATTCCTATTGTATAATAATTGTTTTTGTTATAGTTATCTCTCTTTTCTCTCTGTCACTATACAGACTTGGGAAATAACAGGGATGATGGTGATTGCTGGATTTTCTCATTTAGCCTTCCCCCGTTTTTACTGTTCGTTTTTTCATCTTCCCTGGCCCAGGCACTAAAGCTGATGTGACAGCCATATTAATAATGAACTAGAAAGGTGCATAGCTGTTGGCATTCAGCTGTTCTAGATGGTTGCCACTGTGTTTCTATATGGTAGCTTATATACATATATGTATATAAAGAAAATATAGTCTTTACTTCAACTCAATGTTTTGTAGTTTTTATGTGGTTGCAATGGTTTGTGGTCTGACCTCACATTCACAGCTGGCTATTTAAAGGGATGTGTCACCCAAAAATTTAAATTCTGTCACACCCAAAAGTGGATCCAAACCTGTTTAAATATCATTGGTTGATATTCATAGAACCCAAAAGAAGATATGTTGAAGAATTCGGGAAAGCAAACAGTTATTCAGCACCTATGACTAGCATTTATATTTTTCTACCATGGTAGACAATGGTCCTCCCAGAAATCTCAGATGCTAACAATTTAATTAATATACTGCTACAAACCAAGAAATGTATTTCCAGTATTGAATATCCCGAGGTTGAGTAAGTCATGACATCAATGTTCATTTTTGGGTCGACTATCCCTTTAAAAATCCTTGAGTACACAGATGACACCAGTGTAATCGATCTCATAATCATCAGCACTGAATCTGCCAGCAGATGGGAGATTTACTGACGGATGTTATTGTCAAGCAGGAGAAACCTGTTGCTGATCGGCTTCAAATATAGCAGAGATAACTGTGAACTTCTGCAGGAACTCCAAACATCTGCTCCCTTTCCATCCATATCCCAACTGTGAATACTGTAGGAATCAGATATTCCTATGTAAGGATTTAACAAATGCATGAAATATTCAGTTATAGATCAGTGTGTGCCTCCTCGAAAAACATTCGTCTATTCACAAATCCTTTTGGGGTTATAGACACTTTAATCATATTTACTTTCTAGCTTCATTTAATTATAATGAATGTTATGTATTTAATCTTTAAATTACACGAGTACTTTGCATCACAACTTCACATTACACTTACACTTTCTATTTTAATAACATTGATGTTTAGTTTGCCCATATAATGGAATTAAATTAAGTCATTCATAAACAAATTAACTCATAAATAAATTGGATATTTGAATGGTCTTTCTCCATGATTCACCAACAAATGAGTTGTGCTGTAGGATTTTGTGTCAATTTCATCAATCAATTTAAAGAATTGAAAGAAGTCCTCTGAGATTTCAGATCTGGATTAAAAGTGAACATAAAGCATTAAAGATCAGCTGAAGATCAGTCCCGAATACAAAGCCATGATTAGAAACCATCAAAGCACAAATGAGCCAGGCACAAGCTTTATTTACTTCTGACACGAGAGTACAACACAAGGGCCAAAGTTTCAGGACACCATGTTTCCGGTCTCTGTGATGGCCTTGTGCTAAACACTGAAGAAATAGACCTTTTTTCATATTCAGTTTCTAATTTAACAGATCCGTATGTCTTATATGCCATATTTGTGTCTTTTTAGTATATGTGGGAGTCGGATTCCTTGTGCTGAGTTCCATACAACAATGTACATTATAATATCAGTGTCCGGCCGGCAGGGCATTTATTCATGAGATGTCTCAGTGGACATGAGCATTATCAACCGCAATGCAGAATCCTCTCTCCATCTTACTCGTACTGTCATTCTGTTAGCTACAGACGGGTTCGTTAGGGGTTCTGGAAAAGCCCTCGATTATTCATGAATCCTGGCACAGACACTGATAGACTTTGCTATTTTAGGGGGTGTAATGAGATTAATCATGAGCTCCTTTGACAGTTTTAAAGCATGATCCAACACTTGCAACAAATTGTAAGAAAACACTATTAGAGGTGATGTGAGAAAAGTCTCTGTGTTATCTGTTTCCAGGTGTAATGTAGATGTACCATGATATCATTTTCATATCCTGAAAATGTTCATTTCTGTCAACACATCTTTTATGGGGTTAGTAATTTGTATACATTTTAATAGGTCTGCTTTTGTTTGACATTATGTGTAGGGTGTGTTTAGGGGTGGGGCTTTAGAATTTCTTTTTTAGAATTATTATGCTTGTTTGGATTCACAACATTTCATACAAATGAGCGTAAAATAGTTATAGTTAAAAGATCTTTTGGCAAGCATCAACATAAAAGCCCAGCAACTCATAGAAAAATGCTACAGTATTGTGTCATCGAGTTCACACGCAGCCCTCACATCTTCTTCCAAAACCTGGAAAATCTATTTTATATATTTAAATATTTTTCTTCATTTCTTATTTCAATGCACATATTTTCTGGTAAAACATGGTGAATAAAACTGATTTTTTATATATTTAAAGACTTTTGTCTCGGCACTTTCCTTCACAGATCTTTGCAATATAATTAAATGTTCTTTTGAGTTAGGAATAGATCCATTTATTCCAACATGAACATAAGTCAAGCGGTCACACTAATCTGATGGTTTTACACTTCACTAAAGCAAACAACTTTCCAAAGGTGTTAAGATGTTTTCTCTCGGTTCAAAACAATGCTGTTCTTTACTGGAGAGCAGAACAAACACATTCATTGTGTCACACCGTGCAAGAGTAGAACGATTTCGAGAAAAAACCTCAGTTGCTAAGTAACAGTTTTAGATGGTAAAACAGCAGATGGTTGTTGTGTGTTCATGAGTGATTGTATGCGTGTACATGTGTGTGTGTTTGTGTGTTTGCATGAGACGGAGTAAAACTAAAGCAAAGTCCCTGATGAGTGGAGCAAGAGATCGTTCATGTAATGAAAAACTTACACGGGCTGCATATGTGAAAACATCTGAAACCTCATGCATATTTGAAGATCAGCTTTATCTTGGATCAAGAAACGTTTGTTTGGATTGCAGTATAGACATCATGTTGTACTGTTAATACTTGTGGACTTTTGTAAAATGTTGAGCTCATTTCATTAAAGCAAACACCAAAATGCTGGCAACATACAAAGAGTTTGAGCCATTCTGAAGTTCATGATACATAAAATAAGATTAAAATAAAACAAAACAAAGCTTTTATGCTGCCCATATGTACTAAACCAATGTTGTTGCTTTATAAATATTAAACAGTAATAATTACAACCACCCCAATAATACTCCAACTACTACTACTACTACTACTAATAATAATATAATAATAGTAATAACCATCAATCTACAAGTTATAATAATAGTAATAATAATAATATTACTAACTCTTTCATTTTAATACTTTAAAATTACTATGAAATATTTGACTTTTTATGTCAAACAATTAACACACAAAAAATAAGTACATTTAAAAGAATTTAAATTAAATAAATATGTGGTTTAAATGTTGTACATTTTTATTTAAGTAAAAAAGATAAAATAATTTTATAAGAATTCAACAAAAATATTTGTGTATATTACAAATATATTTGATAAATAACTAATTGTTCATTAATTTAATAGAAATTAACTGTTGGATTTAGATTTGCTCAACTATTCTAAAATTTTCCGATAACAAATGTATTTAATGTTGTAATGTACTTTTAAGGTAGAGTACAATTATTTTATAAAGATTATAAAATATTTTCACACTTTATTGCTAAAATAGTTATTAATAAAGAAGTATTTATAAACTATTTTTACTTTTTAAACTATTTATAAATATGAGTTTAAACTATTTTCCAAAATATTTCAATTTGATACACCCTTGTTTCTAAAATATTCAGTTTTGCTCCTAACTGGAAATGATTTGATAATGTTAGAGGATAATTTACTAGAGAATAAGTCTGATCCTGAAATAGACACCTGTCAGAATTCATTGAAACATCCTCGTCCTATTGCACATTGCAGTATGATAGATTGTGTAGAAAACAGATGTGAAACATTAACTCTGGAGAGGGAGCCAGGTTACTGTTCAGTCTGCATTAATATTCATACCTCATAGAGATTGCATTTGACTAATGAGGTGCCATGTGGCTGAAGGAACAATTACACGCGATGAGAGAGAATTTATGTGCAACATGGTGCCCAAAGGTCTTGACGTCTGCTTACTTTGGGCTATGGCGCTTTTGGACATGGACTGCCTTCCGGTCATAACATGAATGGTTGTTGAGAGATCACCATGGGGCATATAGCGATCCAACCAAACATACTTGTACGTAGCAGGTGAGTCCGGGTGCCATGCACTTTAATAGGAACATCTGCTCAGACAGGGACGGAGGAGTCACTCATACAGAATTAGGCTTACAAATGAGTAAGGTGTTGTGGACTCTTAAAATACTTTCCTTGGAGGGGATGGTCCACCTAACTCAAAAATGAAAAGCATGTTACATAGAATCTTTAAGAATTGCAGCAGGCTTTATTGATAAGTGTCCCTAAAAAAACGATGGATCAAAAAGGATTGAGTCGTTTTAACAAATTTTTGGGTCATATCCATATATTTTCTGATGGCTAAATATCATCTCATAAGCAGATGGGGAATTTAAGAAACAATGCTGAACACAAAAGGAATGCATTACCAATAGGCTACTCACAATTAAATCAATTGAACTATTTTCAGTAATCAGTTGTTATAACACACTCATAACTAAACATAACTTCAGAAATGTGCATGTTAATACTCTTTACTGCTTAATTTCTTCACTTTTTCCTCTCTCTCATTTCCGTGATTATAGTAATCCCTCAATAGATGCAATAAAAAGTCATGATTTCCTTAGGCTTCGCCCTTGTTAAAAATGCATTCATTTCATGCTAAATCTGCTGCAAATCTATACATCAGGCACACTTTGAATATCATACATTACAAATGAGTAAAAATAATAGTGCACCAAACAAAAGTTCGATTATAATATAAAAGGCTTACTAAATATATAACTATGTTAACTCCTGTTTGTGGTGGGGGGGTGTCAAACATAAATGTCTAAGTAGGTTTTACAGCTAAGATTTTCAAACTTTCCAAAGATTTTCGACTTGTGAATATGGTGCGAGATCTCTAAATTAGACATGCCGTCCAGACACTTCCAAGAAGCTTCAGATACAGATAGAGATGATGTGACCAGCTGGACTGTCTGCTAAATGTATGGGATCCAGTGATGGTTCTGTCTGCAGAATCATGCTCAGAGTAAAACCCTCAGCGAGTTTCTGCAGGGTACATCTTTCTTCATTAGGCGCTTCAAAGTTTAATTACTCATCAGCGCTGGTGTCAGCAGTCCACAGTTCACTTGTTAGAAGCTGATGAGATTCCTACTAGATGCTACTATGGTTATGTGTGGGGCTTTTAAAGAGAAAATCTTGAGTTTATGATGACAAAGAATCAGATAACTACCCAAACGCCTGGGATATATTGACTGTAAAATACATTTAATGCCTGACTGCACACTGCATCACATGTACTGTTAGCTTTTCTAAATGACTCTTTTATGTATTTATTCATATTTATGCATATTCAAACGACTTGCTTATTTATGATATTGTTTGTTTGCACAATCATCAGAACAAATTCCCTTAGACTTCACAGGGCCTAATTCAGATGACTACACTGGCGCTCAGAGAGTCTTTCCGTCGCTTGAAACATGACCTTTATTGAGTCGCTGCACGGTTTAGTGCTGTTCATATTTTTCAGCGCAGATTTTTACATCAATTTCCTATTAAAAGAACATACCTTGTAGCTACAAGAAAGCCAGTAAATTTCCACTGATATTAATCAGAGAAAATACGGCTAGAGACATTTGTTATTCAACTTTAAATGGAAACTTGCAATTGTTCTATTATTTATAAAGACAAGTTGTAAGATATTAATAACAAAGGTATATATTTATTAAGCTTTTATGCTGTTATTTACACTTGACAACATGATTCAAAAGTCATTGATCCTGTTAGCATTATAAAGAAAGTAGAGAGCCGTGTCATCAGTATTTGAAAGGACTGATCCTGAACCTGATCTCACTCTTACCTGACACTCATCATCCGGACTCCTGTGTTGTTATTGCCCGGCGAGTTATATGGATTATACGTGGATAACCTGTTGCACGATTAATTTGTACTCTCTGTGTCTGATCCCCAACGATGCAGAGACTTTTCTCACATTCAATGTCATTTCTAAATAATTTCGATTTGGGCGATTCGGGGAAAATGTCAACCCCGCCATGAAAATATAGAGTTTTTATCGAAGGTTTTTTGTATACTTATAACAAAGCTGTCAACGTTTTTAGAGCATTGCTTTTATTTTTATTTCATGAAGTCAAGTGAGGAAGATTTACAAGATTGTCACATCCATAATGCTACATCATTCGAATAAATGGACATATCAAAATAAGAATATAGTAATTGTTTAATGTTCGATAAAGACATATTCATCGGCCAGATGTTGGATATTTTTGATTGTGGTGTGTAGATTTTAATTCACATAATCTTGAGAAGTTTCTTTTTTTGTCACATTCACTCCACAGGTTTATTTACCATTTTCATATGGAATCATATAGAATATGAAAGGATAGATGTATAGAAACTTAAAATAGACTGACATTTTTCTCTTGTTTAAACACTATCAACAAATGTTTTGAAAGCTATAAAAAGTTGGTTCAGTTTACTGGTCATAGTTATATTCTAAGAGTATTTTTATGTCATGTCAAAAGTGCAAAATGTCACAACCATACACTGAAACTGACCATTTGTTTTTTCCAGAGGACTTTTAAGTTAATATTTGAATCTATCCCATAAATTAAACATTAGAAATTCAGTCCAGCTTTCATCTCATTTATATTACAAGATCATGGTCATGTCAGGTCAGTGCGTTCACACATCTCTCAGCATCCTCTCAGTATCCTGAAGAGAGCAACTCGTGATGTCTCATTCTAACAGGTGACAGAGATCCAGCTGTGAACTGATAGGACACACAGTGGTCAAACACAACTGGTTTCTATTCTCTGCAGCATTCAATGAGAAATGTGTACTTGTTAATGGTGCTCAACCATGCAGTCCCCACATTCAATAAGCCCTGCGAGTGTGAGCTAGACATTCCTCTTCCCATACACACAGATTCTGTGCCAAACTCATTTACTGCACACAGGGGTTGGCAGATAAAGGACATCGGTGGAATTAGTAAGGAATCGCATATTATTTTATCAATTCAACTCAATTTATTCCAAATGCATATTTGCTATAAACTGACATTTAAAAATGGAAAATTTTTGAATGATTTCAAAACCAATTTTATAGATGACAGAGCCATTAATAACCCATCAAACCCTGATATATATTACATTTTTACATTTACTATGACTAAATTAATCCATTCAACTGTGGTGTTTTATTTCCATGACAGACATGTGCTGATACAAGCAGCTTGTCAAAGCTTCTTATAAAACCATTCTTGGAATTTAGAGAAACCCTTTTCTATCACAAAGTACCTTTTGTGTATTTGGATTAAAGGTTATTTGAATGTTTGAGATGGGTCAGAAAATGAATCTTTCATGCCATTGTGAACAATTATTTAACGGTGTACTTGTATGCCCATAAAGTTAATGCGTGTGTTCCTATCAATAAATGAATACATGCGAGGATAGAAAACCTTTATTTGCAAGCCTTGAGTACAAATAATAAATACATTTGTACAAATATATATATATATATATTTATATATATCAGGGCCGTCAAACAATAATTTGCATCCAAAAAAGGTTGTTTCGACATAATAAATGTCTGTGTCTTATTTTTATTAATTTTGTATTTATAAACGAAACAGACTTATACATTATGATACATTTAATTTGATTTACCATTCATTTCTATATACTTGTTTATTAATTTTTTTAACCTAAATATACATATGTATCTATATTTTTATAAATACTAAATTAATACGCCCAATGCAAAAATATTGATTATGTAAACAAAAACTTTTGCCCTGGTTGCCATTATTTATATCTGAATTAATCGACTTCATACAGAGTTTATTTATTTATATTATTTTTCAATCTATAAGTCCTTAACAAATAAGCCTTTAACGTCCTTTCAACATAATTTTTTACCTTTTTGAAGTGGTAGAGTTTATTTAGGTCCAACTTATAAAAAGAAATAACACATTTCTTCAAAAAGTTAAACCAATGTGCTTGTGCTTAAAAAATGTGTTCTGTTGCAGAACGTCTTCCAGCTTCTGGAGCATGAACTGTTGTAAAAACGTCATATATTTTGTTCACACAGCATCTTTTTGTTTCAGGACTGGGGTAAACGTTGGCCTCGGGTGACTGCCTAAATGGCTTTCTTGCAGGCAGATTAAATATGGGCTCGGGGCTGTTAGATGGGCAGATGAGAACTGACAGTATCAGGCCAGACAGTAATCATGACAACTAGCTATATGGTTCAGTTTGGTTCTAGTAATTCTGCTAGATTTACTCTGTGCGCCATATATCTCATGAATATCATGTGTAATGGGACATTACAGTTTTGTTTGGGAATTCACAGCCAAACCACATATAAAGCTCAAACACAGCTGCATATTAATGGTAAAACAAACTTTACTGATTCATTGTAAATCTTTATAAATGTACTGCTGCTCCTTGTGCCGGCACTAATGATGTGATCTTATCATTCAACGCTGCTGTGTTTTATTGATACGGACCCGCAGACATTCTGTGTTCTCTGCCTCTCTGCATCTGAAATCAACGAATAATCACCCGGCTTTACAAATCATGTCGATTTCATTGAACCAAGTGGGCTGACTAATCTCTTTCCCATTACCTCACAATGCAGTTGTGATTTCTCTCGCTGTGGTTAAAAATAACAGCCCATCCATAAGAAGTGTCTAGGCCACATACTGAGATTCCAACGCTTGCTTGCTCTCAGAAAAAAGGAAAGAGCGTGACAATCCAAGCAAATTGCGTGCAAAAAGGACAAGAGAAACATGTTCTTACTTCCACCCATTAATACTTTACATGTCGACAGACATCGATACTGAGTCCCAGTCAAGAAACCAAACAGCAGACTTTGTTGTAAGCTCGTTCAATCACACATAATGACCGTCAGGAAAGCTGATTCTGCCAATCAATCTGTGATGTACGTTAGAGGGAAGTAAAACAATGCTGGTATATGATTGATATTCATCTATATATCAGTCTACAGCAGATTTGTTGTCAAACTGAGAATTTCTTAATCTCAAGATTCGTAAATGTTGAATATTTTAGACAAATATATAGTGCTAACGTGTACATTTATTTATCTTTTGAATATATTACAAATTAATGACTGGAATCTCTAAGAATCTCCAAAAAAATCTATAAGTAATAAAATGCCAAGAGAATGATTTGGAAAATTCTATACAAAAAGTGGCTAGTTTGATAATGCCAAAAACTAATATTCTTGTTCGCAGACCAGTTCAAGGATGAAAATAATATCAAATGCGCTGGAACGCAAGTGTGCACGTCTGCTTCTGAAGCATTTCCAGTAGCGCTGTGTTCAAGGCAAAGGTCTGCCAAACAAAATGACTTTCCTATACTTTTTATGTGAAAACAGTTGACAAAGTTGACGATGAAATCAAATTTAAAGGTGACAAATTTTCACTCACAATGATTTACTACTACCCTGATTTGTGTATACAGAAGTGCTTATTGTGTGGTTGAGATAGAGTTCATCTACAACAGAAGAGCTACAGGCATATCACAGTATGGATGCCTACGAGCGAAAAGGTTGGAAACATTTTTTTATACAATGTGGATGATTTGTTTCTTGTTTTTGACATGCACACTCAAAATGCCACTAAAATAGGATTTAGGTAAAATGTGACTAAACTATAATTCATTTAACACAATAAATCGATCTAAACAACATGATTAAGCTCATAATTGCAGTAAGTATATTCGAAGTAACATATCTGACATATATAGATAAGAATCCCAATAAGAATGCATGGAAACATGTTAATATGTAATATGTAATACTGTATGCTGCCTTGATAAAGGAACACGTGAGCTTCTGTAACGCATCATAAGCACAAGGTCATAATAAACATGACTGTCTGAAGTTGTGAACTATGCGTACATAATAACAGTGTATAGTTTTCCATCTATTTCCATGTTCGTAACAGCGCCAAATAACCATAAAATACTTCCACATACAGGTGTTTAGTTTTTGGGGCAACTATATAAATTTATGTTTCTTGCAATTAAGTCTTACTTTGATAATTTGAAATCACTTTTGTATTCCGCTTTGTTCGTTATTATGTGACCAGTGAGTTTATTAGTGCATGGCCGGGTGGGTCTATATGTGTACGCTAATAAAACAACATTAACATCAGTTCCATTAAGTGTGTTCAATCAAAATGTGTTGCATGCATACTTACTTCATACGTTTAGAAATGATCATGCTTAAAGTCGAGGTCAAAAGTCACATTGCAGTGATCCTGTGGAACAGTTTGTGAGAGAACATTATCAAATAATAATAATCAGTTAAAAAAACTTTCACTGCATAAATTTACTTTACTTAATTTAAAAGCAGGTCAACATTTTTGATCACTGACTTAGTGGATGCAATATTGCTCTGTTTCACCTACCATCATTGTTTTTCAATATGTGGATAAACCGCCCCGACACAATTTGGGACCAAAGATATTTCTTCCTTACAGGAACGAATAGCCTTTTACTGGTCTATAGTTTTAAGATATTTTATTTTATTCCAAACAGTGGACATTATCAACTAAGAGAGCATGTCGTTTTTTTTAAATGTTTAGTTAGTCATGTCCTAAAATAATGTACTGCATACCATGGGTATATTTCACATCAATTTCATACAAATGTTAATGTTTATTTACAGGCATGCTGATGTCATGCAGATATTTAACTGTTCCTTTTGTGTTCTATTACATTTTTTTTTCATAAAAGTGGTGTGCAAGATGTTTTTTTAACGGAAATGTTTGTTAAATCAGTTATGGCAACCTAAGGCAAGCACTAAAAAACCACATCTCTCAGGTATCATAACTCTTTTAAGAATATATGTAAGAAAATATTTCTTCCATAAGCATCGTAACTTTAACAAGTGATTACTTCATGAAAGTTCGACTGATAGATTGTTCAACCTGAAAATACGATTGCATGGTAATATATTTTAGAAAAGGAATCATGTAGTCGAGGATAGTGCTTTTTCCTAGCAATCTGCCTTATATCGTCTCTTCTTGCTTACAATGTTAAACATTTAAAGATATACAATCCAAATGAATAAAGCAACAATAAAATCTTTCCTCTAAACCCAAAGAAGACCGTACTGTATGAATGTGATTGTATGAATTCAAATACCTTATGAAACTTAGGAAAATTTGTTTACTGCTTTTAAGAACACTTTAAAATCAAACAAACATTCTTTAGTTAATTTTTATTCCCTCATCACAGGGAAGCTGACACACACACACACACACACACACACACACACACACACACACACACACACACACACACACACACACACACACACACACACACACACACACACACACACACACACACACACACACATACACACAGTAATGAATAGTTCTGTCATAAGGAACAGGAATTTTGTTAATTGAGATATATCGCAATTACACTTTTCTTGCCAATGTGTAATTAATAATATATTTACCCGTGAGACGGCACCCTGGTGCTTTAGAAATAAACCAAGTCAACCGGCCCGTATTAATCTTGATTATCATACTTTAGAACAATGCGACAGGAATAATTGTATGTAATTATCTGTTGTCTAATGTCTGCGCAGCAACTAATGGAAAATATGTTAGACATGCAATAATCATTCACCCTCCTCCAGAAATACAGCCGAATGCTTTTTATTTATGATATTCTATAGTAATACTATTTTATTATTTAATTCCTTTAGAAATAAATGTGTGATTATTGACCCACCTGTGAAGAGAACAACAGCCATATATTGGCTTCATACAGGGTTGTGAAGAGTGTAATTGCTTCCTGTCATTAAATCAATAAAACATATGTTATAATCCATCTAACAAATAGAAAAGTCAAATGACTCACTTGCCAGGAAGTAGCAGCAAAGTTTAATAGTGCTTAACTTTTTATAAAAAACTGAATTTGTCGCTCTTGGCAGAACCGAACTAGTCAAGCAGATTCTTTCATCATGTCAGAAAACTTGTTATGCACGGGGCTATGTATTCTGCAAAACTCAAGCTCCAGAAAAGTATTCTATTGAAATCAATGAACCATTATATATACATGAATAACAAAATCCTAGGTTTATATTAAATAAAACTTCTGGATGTTTGTGTGCCATAGTAAGAATCAAACTAATAAGAAAGTAGTGTACTTTTTAGAAAAGTTTTTGAACGCTGGCTTAGAAAGGCTTGAACGGAAAAGGGTTAAGGGCTGTTTGGTTTGGGATTACAATCTTTTGTAGTTTAAAGATTAAAAACCTCTGTACTTTCAGGATAGCAAACTATATTACACAACAAAAAATCAACTATTATTTAGACATGGTTAGAACATGATAAAATATTTGTACTAGACCAAACAGCCAAAGAAATACATTTAAGACCAAATTACAGTTTAATAAAATATTTAATAAATTCTCAATTTAATAAAAATAAAAAAATTGAAATGAAATTGTACGCAAGGGTTGATAAGAAATATAATGTTGGCTAAATGGTCTACAGGTAGAGTTTGGTGGATGGCTATAAAGCTTTAGATAAAGTTACTGTGCAGTCAGAAAGGAGTTTTGATAAAACATGTTGACTTGGTCTAGTCAACATAATTACCGGAAGTGTCAAAGACTCAGGATCAGAAATAAGACGGGTTTAAACAGTAATAACACAGCACATATCGTTCAAATGAATCTTGTCTCACTCAGGTCAAGCAAGGGCACATTCTTCGTGATAGCACAACATCTGGAGGGATCTGGAGTATTAAGAGGGCAAGAAGAGAAGGTCTGTTGAGTTCTTCAGTTGGGTCTAGAGGGTCTTGACATGACCATAAGGCAGACTAGCAACAGATTCAAATATTCCTAAAAACAGATGATTATTCTCTGCAATGTAAATCAACAAAGTGAACTAACAGGAATAACTAAAGACTAAAGTCTAAAAACCTGATTATGAGCATCAAAGTTTGATTTCTGCTAGTAGTTTCCCAATAATTTCAATTGTAATCCCTCAATACTAAACATATCAAGGTCCAAATTAAGAACAGTTTAAACTTTAAACTTTTAAGTCATTTTTGTAGTAATTTTAGTCCTAACCCATAAACCTGGCATCACTGAGGCGAGGGTATGTGACACAAAAATATACATATAACAAAAGATTACATTTCAAACAAATGATCAGTTCTAAACATAATAGTGGACACAGGCCCTGACTGCTACTGCTGTATGTTCATTGATAAGTGTCATTGTTATATAAAAGTATTCAGTGAAGAGGTCGTAGCAATGCCGTGTCATGAATAAAATACAGCTGTTGACCAATTAGAATTGAGGAATGAAACTAACCGTTTTACAATGTGTTTTATGTTACATTCAATCTTGTGTTCATATTTATGGTCAGGCAGTTCCAAGTAATGTTTGCCAATAAATTCCTCAAGATTGCTAATGTACTGCATTACTGAATACACAATAGCACCAAACATAGGACAGATGCAGTAAAGTAGCTTTAACCAGGGGTGGACTGCCTTGAGTTTTCCCTATTGAGCTGCCTACCAAACGTGATCAAAATAATGCATAAGTTAGTTGTGTGTTCGATACGACTGCTTTACATTGCCCTGTACAGTCAGATCCATAACATCACACAATCCCACATAACCACAGTGTCACCTGTTGTGTGATTTCCATTTAACACAGTCACCTTTTCTGTATGCAGTCTCAAATATTGACCTTTGAGAGCTCCCTTTAGGCTTGTGTTTTGCAGAGCATGATATTGAAAAGAATCAATATGCAAATCAATATCAGAGCAGCGATATGTTTTCACGGTTGAGCGCTCCTCTCGGCTAAACAATTACAATTATCAAAATGAATCCTACAGCACATCCAAGACTGAGACTCCGGCTTCAGTGATTCTTATCCTTCAGGGTATATATTGTGTTGAGTGATGGGTGTATAAACACACGCGCACACACACTCGACCTCTTTACCGTTTTGATTGTCGCTCTGAAATGACTAATACATGTATTTGTGTAAGATGAAAGAGGACAATAATACAGATTTGTTTATTTGACATTTAGTCAAGGGTTTTTAGTAGAACACTGACGCACAAATAATAGGTTTGTGTTGCTTTGACTGGGTAATATGTGTCATTCATAAATTGCCAGTCATTTAATATTTTTGAAGAGATTGCTTTTGGAGAAATACTCTGGAGGCTATATTGTATCATGAAACTGGTTTGGCATTCCTAACTCAAGGCGTGTGGAAAGTGAGACGCAGTATTTATAATCTACTGAGGTTTAATATTCACACAAATGTGTTAAATGTGTGTTTACAATACGTGGTTTATCTCCAGTCATACTTCAGATATGAATGACTTTGGACAGAAAGACTGTAATAAGGTCATTGATAATTGGTTAGGGGCAAACCTTATAAACTTAAAAGTGCAGTAAATAAATGTATAACATAAATAAAAACCTTATAATTTACAATGTACTTACAAGTGGAGGTTAAGTTATTACATTTTAAGGATAAAATTATATTATTATTAAAAAAAAATTTGAAACCACTCCCTTCATATAACCCAAGAGTGGTTAGAAGATCTGGCAACCTGCTTTCTAATATCTCAATGACCAGCTGGTGGAGAGAGCTTTCATTGAGAGGACCAAATGTTTCTATCACATGCTCCTTGGGTGGCGATTGGGTTATGAAATAACAGTTTAATGATTCAATCTCTGCCCTAAATAGTTATTTCAGAAAGGATGTTAAACTGGACAGTCATTACCAAGCACTAGACGTTTCATAAGAGCAATAAATTAGTCTGATAGGTCATACGAAATTGCAGTTATGAATTTAAAAGAAGCCATCAAATGCACACCATGCCCTGAATGTTAAAACTTACACATGAACTCAAAATAAATTACAGAGTCTAAAGGAACTCGCAACGCACAAACCAATTAACTTCCAAAGCAATGTAATGAAAAAGGCACATGTCAAAAAAGTTGTAAATGTTACAGTTCTGTTGAGTGCAGTTAATTTCCAGATGCGAGCCATATCGGTCCAGCTTCTGCGCTTACAAACTCAACGGGCCGCTTCATCGCCAGCTGGCACGAGATATCACTGAAGTGACAGGTGCTCTGACAGTGGGCTTATTCTTTTTTCTTTCCCCACATCCAAAGCCCTATCTTCACAATCACTTCACAAAGGATATGATAGATTCGGGAGGATGAGAATCTCTCTGAAGAGTAGAAAGAATAGCAGTGTAGTGCATTTAAAGTACAGCCCATGCTTTATAGCATTCGACTGCAATAGTACGGTCTGTAAACTGGTTTTACATTATTGGTTTTTGGGGGCCAGGAGCGTATCCAGTTGATTCATGTAGTAACATCACATTACCTGCAGGAGTTTAGTGTGAAAACTCATTCCTTATTCTAAACCACGCACGGTGTAATGCTTACCGAGCCTGCATGCAAACTTACTTAAATTAAGTTTTTCTGCACAGAACTCCTCCCCTGATGCAGATGGGCTTAATATAGATTGTGTCTGAATCCTAAAAGTCAGCACATTAAGCTTGACCTTGTTCACTGACATATATAGAACTCATCACAATACTGTATAGACGGTAGTGATCAAATTTACATACAACATTCACCCTTGAGAGAGTTTTTCTGCAAAATCCAGAATTGACCGGTTAGCATTTTAACACTTTTGGCACCATTGCCACAAAGTTTTTTTTGGGTAAGCTAAATATTTATTTTATTTATTCTACACCACAAAACACACGTTATAAACCTATCATGATTTTTTTAATTAAATGGTGGATGGTAACAAGAGGCTAAAAGCGTCTAGTTCCTACAAGGGACAATGTTCATTATCAAACAGAGAAATCTTATAGAAAAGGTGGATTTATATTTTAAACAAACTTAAAGAGAGCTCCTGGTTAAGTTTCAGATTAAGGTTAAAAAAATGCATAAAATTGCTGGTTTAAGTCTGTTTAAGATGGTCATGTGATGGTCCTTGACTGGTTTAAACAAGTTTGAGATAAACAAGAAAATCGAGCTATGAGCTAGTTTAAGATAATTTAAAATGGTCCATAGCTGGTTTAAGTTGGTTTAAGACAAACCAAGATGGACCCTAAGATGGTTTGAACCAGTTCGGGATGATCCTTAGCTGGTTTGAACTATTTCAAGATAGTTTAAGACGGTGCTTAACTGGTTTGAGCAGGTTAAAGCTGGTCATGGGCTGGTAATTAGCTGGTTTGATGCAGCTGAAGATAATGTAAGACGGTCTTTAATAAGTTTGAACTCATCATGGGCTGGCCCCTGGATAGTTTGAGTTAGTTTAAACTAGATTAGGATGGTCGTTAGCTGGTTTGATCTAGCTTAAGATAATACAAGATGGCCCTTAGTTAGTTTGAGCTAGTGTAAGCAAGATTAAAATAGTCCTAAACTTGTTTGAGGTGATGCATACTAGATTAAGATAGTCCTCAGCTGGTCCGAGCTGGATAGACAGATGGATAGACAGACAGACAGACAGACAGACAGACAGACAGACAGACAGACAGAAAGTAGAGCAGAAAGCGCACATAATTTATGACTTTTCTTTTTACTTTCATAAAACTCTGACTAACGGTAAAAGTGGACTTTGGGGAGAAAACACGATGATGCAAACTTGCGCACTAAGGCTTAAAGGACTGGATAAAGCTTCTGATATATTTTATCAGATGATCAGTGGTGGTGAACACAGATATTATTACATTACTTCTATTATAGGTGCACTCCCTACTCCAAAAGAAGTTCTATCATAAATAAAAGTTACTCTGTACTAAAACTTTTTTAATCTCTGGAACTCAAGAGTTAAAATTTAGAGTCATTTATAACAAGGGACTTTCATTTCTTATGCAAATAAGAAAAAAGAGTAAAATGTTTGACTCGGTAAAATTGTAAAGAACTGAAAAACAGATCTCATGGTTAAAAGCATTTAAAGAGTTTTGCATAAATTGTTTCAGAATCTTAAATTTGGTTGGCAAGTGTGCCAAAACTACTGTCTCTTTGCAAAACATAAATATTGCCCTAGAGGTTTATTTTCTGTATTGTTTAATAATGATACAGAGTGGTGAAATGTATTTACTGAGATTAACATCAAGTATGCTCATTTTTAAAATTTACATTTGTTTTTTTATGCTGTAAACTATCGCAGTTCATAAGCTTTATTGGATTAAACATATGCTCTTGCCAGACAGGGCAATATTGGCTTTGGTATGACTTCTGATGACCAACCAATAACAGATGGAGAGTATTATTTTTCACCTTCACTTCACCTTAACAGACCCTATACATCTCACGTCCAGAAAGACATTCACAGCACAAAATGTGCTTATCATAAAATACTTGAAAATTCATAAGCTTTATGACACTGTCGCTTTATATCACAAAATCACATCGCTCAGGCAAACACAAAGGTATTTATCCTGGACCATTCTTCTGCTCACCTTACCACAGACTGTCTGTATCTGTATTACATCACAGTCTTCCCACCGTCTCTGCTCTGTTCTGTCTCTCATCACCCATGTGATAACTTTATCTACCTCGGGTGACACTCACAGGACCCGGCTGCGGTGGGACTACAGATTTTAACCACTCTCATCCCGGAAATATTTATTTAGCAGTGTCTCCTGAGAGCCGCTTTCTCCCCGAGCTCAGCGTATGATCAATGACCCGTCGTACGCCTGTGGCAGTCCACCTCAACCTTTCGCATTATCTCTCTCTGTTTTCCCATCTCGTTCTTTCTCTTCCCCGCTCATTTGCTTTCGCCTGGCTGAATGTCATTATGCTCCAGAGATCAAAAACGTCCTGTCTTTTCTCTTGTTCAGCAACAAGCAGTGGGACACACTTGTAATTTGGAAAAAAGAGGTTGTGAGGTGTTGGAAGATGGTGTGGGTAGTTTTGTGGGAGTGTTGTTAGTTTCTACACCATACAGTGGATTACAAGCAAAAGACAGTGAGTGCTTTTTATGCAGTGAGAGCTTTTTTTTCATTGCACAATGATGCTTGGTGGTTTTGGGGGTCAAACAAACCGATATTTTGTTTTTCAGTTAAACATCTTTTCATAACCAACATTATGATGTCAAATCAACCCAACAAAAGTGTTGCACGGATGATAATGGTAATAAATGTCAGCAACTTGAATTACATTAAGAAACCAGACTTAAAACCTTAAAGTTTAAAAATTCATATTTCAGATTCAGACCTTAGAGATGATGCAAAGCTTAATCTACAAAAATAAAAATATACATATTGAAAGGACTCAGTTGAATATAAGAACAACAGCTACATGTAGAATTTGGTCACATTGGCCAAAGGAACTTCACTTGTAGTTTAGATCTGTGGAGGAGGATTTAGTGTATTATATATGGCACATAAGACCTTCTTCATTCATCATCATCATCTGCCCAGTTGCCTCCATAAACTCAGCCATGTGTTTAGATGTGGAGGCATTTGGATTTATAGTTCCTGAAAATTGTATAAGAAACAGGGTGAGCTATTGCATATGGATCTAAAATTCAAGATTTTTATGTTATATATAAAGTAATAATATAAATTAATAGTGAAATGAAATTGTTGTAAACTCATATATAGACAGCAATAAAGACAGGTTAACACCTTAAACTTGACAAAGTTTAATATGGAGGGAATCTGTAAAGTTATCGTTAGTAAAAAATAAAATGGTTTCACTTCTTGATTACTTAATTCAAATCTGAATACAAAATATATTGTAGACGTAGAACAAAAAAATAGAAGAGAGTCACTTCTCATGCTCATTTTACAAGCATATTTTTATTTCGTTTTTGTGAGAGTCGTAGTCTAAGTCCTATTCATCTATTCTACTTTAGTTTTTGTCTTAATTTAGATGACTAAAAATCCTTTTTAGTCAACAAAATCTACTCTAAATAATTTTATTGGGTTACATTTAAGCGTAATATAGTCCAATTGTCATATAATACAAAACATTCTAACTTTAAAACAAATAAAAGCAAAGCATAATAAAATATAATAAATTAATTACAATTTGATATCCATTGTTTTAAAGTTTATAAAAAGCAAAAGATTTTTTTTCAAATATATATATATATATATAAATTTTCCCCCTGGGGTCCAGCCTTCTGATTTGAGGTTGTTTTTATCTATAAAGTAGAAAAAACAAGCTTAATCCTGCTAATCTGTTCATCCACCCACTACAATCCTTATCATCACTTTATTTCTATTTAAGAATCGTCTAGTTTTGGATCGGGAAAACTTTCAAATGAAATTGTTTCGTCAACACTATTGTAAAAAACAAAATGGACACCAATAGTTTTTGATTGTGAAGGTCGTACAATTTTAAATGGCAAGAGTGTGAATAAATGATGATGCAATTTTCAGTTTTGGAAGACTTATCCCTTTAACTGGAACACTCATATTTACTTGAGAATTGAATTATAAAACTTAAATCCATTGACTTACATCACCAGTAAGCAATAAACCTCTAACATGCACTTTTAAGACAATTTATTAGAATATAAATTACTGAATGTAGAAAAAAATGTCTTAAAAATGCTCACAATTTATGATGTAAGTGCTTTTTGGTCATTTATAACATGCTAAGTGTCTTGTTCTATAATAGACCGGGGACTGTATTTCAAAGCGAGTTTACATTGGTTGACAAATTTATTAAAAGTTAGTTTTATCCTTTAAACTGAGTGCAAGAGGTCACCACATTTACACAACAGGAAAGTGCACATGTGCCATTTTACACACTGTTAAACGTTACATTGAGAATAAATAAAGGACTATACAAACAATCAGCCTGGTTTTTTCACCATATTCATCAGTATTTATCAGCCGTCACCATTATTTCAGTGATTTAAAGGTGTACATGTAACAGTCATGTCGGTTCAGATCTAGTTACTTTTAGAAGGAGATGAAAATGGATTTTATGATGGACTAATGTGTGTAAATTTAACAAATGAAACATTGTTTTTTTGGGTGTTGTGGACTGATTGACACCATGATGGCACACTTAAACACACATGTTCACATTCACATGTCAAGTTAAAACATGTCATTCCATCATTTCACTCATTACTGTCAAGCATCAGCAATAAATTCAAATTAGTTAATGTGACCTGACATTTTGGTAAAATAAAGTATATTATCTCATTCCTCTTGTCACATTTGATTTAGAATAATTGCCCATTACACTAATTGGCGTTTTATTGTAATGTTGGATATGCCTTTACTTAAAGGTCATTGTAATTGCTTCAATTAGCATGGATCATTATTCACATGACGAGGACTGCCATGTACCTTGCCTGCTAAGACCACTGCAGTCTTTCTAAACTCAAGTCCTATGCATGTGTTGGGAAAGCACCTCAGCAATTTCACACATTTAAACTAAAATTGCTTTTATAAGAGTAAATGATTGTTTTCTTGGAAGGATACAATGTACACATGAAAAGAAAAACAGATCAAGAGAAAGAATTAACTGTTTTAATGCTTTCACATACACACAATGTGCTCTATGATCACACAATGTTTTATCTGACCAAGGCATTAATACAAGTACATGTAGACTTTTAGGTCAACAAAGTCAGTTTCATAAAAAATGTGCATCACTTCGAAGAGATTATGAGCGTCACCTTATTAAGAACTTTAAACAAATATTTCAATGTTTTAGTTGGGGTTATCAACAGCTGATTATATCACCAAAAGAATATGTGACGCATGAAGGAAAATCATCTCTGCTCCATCTGTCAGCCAATATTCCTCCAAAATGAAATTGTGTTTAAGTAGATTACGTGGGTGAGCCTCAATTCAATTTAGATCAAGTTCAAGCGGTTGGAAAAACAGATCTATAAGCCGAAATGTCAAAATGGCTTTATATACACACATGAAGCAAATCAATCAAATGGCATTTCTTGTCATGAAGGTCAGCATTTGTTTGCCTTGTTTTGTGAAGTAAACTTGTACAGCAGTTCAGTATATCACGGCCTGACAGACGCAGGTGCGCCGTACTAAGTGAACCGTGATTGTCTACATATCAAGACTCCCGGCGGATTTTCCTGCTAAATATTAGCGAGGTGAGCGGATAGGATTGTTTGCTACCGCTGAGAGCTCGGATGCCGGCGCTGGTGTTGATTTTTATTCTATCAGTCCTAGCGATTCTAGGCAGGCGCTCAGCAAAATATTGAGAACTGTGGGAAATAGACATGTGGGAGACATTTCTGCTGTGATGAATCTGAATCCCTTGCTCTAGATCTGGATGTATGTGTGTGGCTTGCTCAGTTCCTCAGGTCTATTTCTGGGCGTACATACACAGATACTTATCAAATCCCTTAAGATTTAGTTTTTTTGGATGTTATGTTTCTTTCTTTTTTCTGAACTTGCACTGTTCTTATCAATAGTGGGTGAAGATGACCTTTGTTATTAAACAGCTTTTGGTTGTCTCATCGTGGAGATATAAAATATTTTGCGGAAAGAGCTCTGATTACAAAATTTGGAACATCACAGGGGCCATTTTTATGCTTAGGCCCCCAGGGAGCAGTTGGGGGTTTGGTGCCTTGATCAAGAGTTTCAACTCTCCTGGAACCGAGACTCAAACGTCATAGCTTTGGGTACAAGTCTGACTTGATTCGGCCATATTTTTGACCCACTGTGACCCTATACACTCTTAAAAATAAAGAAGCTCTCAATGCCATAGAACAGTCTTTGATTACTGGGGGTCCGCAGGCCAAAACTGGTCTGCCCACAGTGATATCTGACCCATACCCACCGTCAAATTCTTAAATCTTTTTTACCTTCTGTAAGTTAAATATAATAATATATCGCACAAGCAAAAATCAGGGCAGTATGAAGGATAAAAGTTTTAGTAAAGACTCAGAAAGACTCAGTTTTTTTTTATTTGATATTTGTATATTTTATTACTAATAAAAGTAGTCAAATTAATATTGTGAATAGAACTGGTTACTGTTTAAACAATCAATCCCAAAATGATCTTTACTCTGTGTATTAGACGATGACTTTATCTGGGTTTTCACAGGCAGAAATGTATGCTTCTGTGATAGAATAAACAGAAGAAGGCTACTGGAAGAGAGTACGTCAACATACATATTGGCTAATACTTTTCCTTTTATACATCTATATAACTAAATGCAGTTTTTACTATAGGCTGTTAAAGTAGGTTTGTGAAGTTGTGTTGCCAAGTCTCCCATGTAACTACTCTTAAACTGTTTCCACGTGTTCAAAGTGAAAAGATTTAGCTATCTGGCTGTAGATCTCAAAATGACTTTATTCATAAAAGCTATGCTCTATTATTGGCGCTAGCAACATGAGGCTAATTATTGACTTGTTTTGCAGATCTGGCAACCCTACGAGCTGGTCCTTTAACAATCACGAGCAAACTTACTCTGTGTTTGCAACCAAAGTTTCATGCATGTCTGATTATGCTCTCGGTAAATCAAACATTTTATTGCTAAACTAACACATTAAAACAACCGTTCCAATTTCAATCCTATGGTTTTTACAGCCAACAGTGTGTGACGTCAGTGGAGTGTTCCAGACTGGCAGACATGCGTTCATGCATGGAGCGCTTGAATGCAGAATATAGTTATTTATATCTACTGTATGCACCTGATCCCACTTATATATCTTTCTGAAAAACACATTTCAACTCAAGGCATTTTGCAATCAGTCCACTTCAGCTCCAGTCCGTGTTTCACATGTACCTCTTGCTACTCATCAGCCAGAAAACCCTGCTCCGAGCGACCCTAGAGCGGAAGACAACAGAGTTTCTCAAAACCTGCTCCGTACAAATGATCCTCGTCTTCTGCCAGCATAATTTGAGAATGTTCCAGAGAGGATCTTGTGTGCATCAATGATACAAGGAGATGACCTTTGGAACTGTGTAGTACATTGAAAGTCAGGGTAGGCGATTCTTTCCAGAAACATTTTTTGATTATCTGCTTAAAACACTTGATACATCATAACAGCGGTAGTTCAGCTTTGGTTTGCAAGGCACTGTCCTGCATACAGTTGTTCATGTCCGTTTTATTACATTCGGTTAAATGGGTCTCCAGGTCCATAAAATGATGGATATATTATAGTTGTTTCACTATTTGACTGTACCATTGTATTTTTCCTGTTGTTTGAATACCTATCATGATTAACCTGTGACTTTTTATGGCCCAGGACCACCAGCTGAAAACAAACGATATAGTTTCACCTTCATCATTTTATACTCTATACTTGCGGTATCTGTTGTGACCTAAACCTTAAACTCTTACTGTGAGGTATTCAGATTCCTAAAGAAGATAAAACTATGACAAAGTTTTTCATAATGAGGGTAAAACTAACAAGATGAGAAACAGCAGTATTTGAAAGCGAATAAATTTGGTACACACAAGCGCGACTTGAGCCGCACAATCTCATTAGTCAACCCATGCCATGTCTATTCATCATGATGAAGTGACCTAAAATTTTTTATCCACCACCCTGTAAAAACTGAGGTAGCCGAGGGCTCAGTTGCACGTTCAACACGCCTGTTCTTAGAGTCTGTCCCATGATCCCTGTCTCCTCAGAAGAGCTTTTTCATGAGTGTCAAATGTTGAGGCCCTTACATCACAGAATCAGTAGGAGTCACAATCTCTTAGCGCTGTTAGATTTATAATTACTGGTTTGAGAACAACACTGTTTGCTCTTTAGCTGTACACTGAGTAAAAGGTCTTTAACTAACTGGACCTCAGGCTAAATTGCAGAGAAAACTATAAAAAGCCTTTCGAAGCTACAGTTCATCAGACGAGTAACATTTCCTCAGTTATGATCTTCATCATGTTTCCTTTGCCTTAAGAGTCGGTGACCGGAAAACAGTGGCCTTTAAACTTCTCAACGGTCCATTGGTCGCCAATGATTGCTCTTGTATATGTCCAGGCGCAAAAGCAGGAGACAAGTGTTATTTGTGGCTCCAATCCGAAGTCATTTTCCGGAATCTCTTTGTAATTAAGACGGTATCTTAGCTGTCATTTTTGAGGGATGGCTCATTTGGGAAGATTGCCTGATCATTTATCAGTAATTTGCAGGAACCTGTGTGGTCACCAGATGTGCAATTAGATACATAATTATACGGATCCCTCTCGTTCCAAATTGGTCTCGGGTGAAGAAAAACTTTCTTTTCCAACTTTGGTTCGTGTGTTAAAATCATGCTTATCTGAGTCCGTAGTCACTGTCAACATTAATCACATTTTCCCAGGAAAATTATTCCACATAAATCAAATCTGAAGTATAATATGTCAGTGTAAGGTATGTGAAGATTTTGATGCATGACTGTGAGATAACTCTGGCAACTATCGAGTGTGGCCAAGTTCTGGGCCATACCTGTGATCTATATCTGTCCAAGATAAACGACCGAGGCTCTTCTATCTTGCAGGTGTTCTGCATTTATGATTCAGAAAATGAAAGAAAATACATTTCTCTGCAATGCCTAAACTCATAAGCTGTTTGGAAAGAAAATGAATATAGAATGAATGATTGAAAATGAATGCACAGACACTATTTAAACTGAACAGAGATGACATCACTGAATTCAATGATGAACTCCCATTAATATAATTCTGCATTATGGACACACCGTTTTAGTATTCAAAGTTGTTCAGCTGCTTTTGACGTTTATATAAAGCACTAAAAGCTGAATTGACTAGACTTAAGAAGGGCTCCATTTTTCTGATGCACATCTTCAACTCCCTTTCCCCTTAAAATCTTTATTGTTTTGTCAGAACTTAACAGGAGTTTTCCTTTCAGCATCACTTCTCTGCCCATACGGCCAGCTAAAAGATTGATAAACCAATCCATGCATGATGAATGGCCAGGCCTTCAGTATTTTCCTTGTGTTCCTATTGAGGTCTATCAGCACGTACATCCTCTTCCACTTGCTCTGCATCCCCCATTTCCCGCACATCTTTCCCAAACAGTGTTAAATCACAACGATGACTGATAAATCACTTCAAGAGCTTAAGCCTGGCTGATTTATCTTGACTCTGGAACATATTTTGGACTGTTTGTTCTGGTCGTATCGAAGAGATCTGGTAGCTCAGCGCTTTGGCAAGGTCACACGGCCCCTGTTCACAACCATGGGGGCATGAATGCAACCATTAAGTTGTTGTTGGCTTTCTGGGTAAACTTGAGGATGCATAGCTCCAATGCATGCATTATAACGAGTGATGCGCTTTATTAAATAGAAATTTCTAAGCTAAGGTCTGGAGTGATATGAACTAATGACTATGTATCTCTCCACTGGTAAACAAAACCTTGTACCAGGCTTTGAAAAGATCCAATTCAAGCAGGGCCAGATAATAAGTTGACTAACAGTTCATTAAGATCCACTCAGCAGTAATCCGTTCTAACCTTTCGGTGGCATTCAGATGATATATGTCTCTCATTGTATAGCGATCCATCTACCATCTCAAAAGCCACTCGAGTTCTTCCAGTCTGCCACACACTCTTATGATCTCTTGCAATTCTTTAAATTTCCCACATTAACTTTAGAAATCCCTTTAGCTCCACAGCCTTTACTTACTTAAACGCAATTAATTCAATTCGGAGAAATGAAATGCTGCTGTCTGGAGTGCAGTGTGAATTATTGAAGTACAGTGGATTACTGCCAGTGTCATTGAGGGACGGACTCCCGCGGAACTGCCAGGAAGCCGTCCGCAGTCGACGTCTCTGAAGTCACCGCCCTGAAAAAATCCCTTCGTCTTCCATGCGGCGGCCTGCTGATGGGACCATATGCTTACGTGACACCCGTATTTCTAACATACCATAAATCACATCCTTTCTCTGCGGAGCTGGATATAACCAGTCTGACGCAAGCGGGTAGGAAATTGCCTTGTGTGTTTTACGGCACGCTTCCCCAAAGCAGAACGCTTCTGCATGTTAAATAGTTTAGATAACTCAGTTGACTGATAATAAATAGGAGGCAATTAAAGAGAACACTGATTTCCAATACTTTCGCAAGCCATGGTTTAAACATGAGGACTTGATGATGTACAACGCAATGTTTTCAATTTTCTTATCACCACCAGGCGCGACAAGCTTGACAGTTTGATGCATTGACAACATGCCTACTTTTGCTTTCGGTTGTGAGGAGAAACTGAAGAAATTCTAAATTCACCCAAATATAAAAACAATCTGATTATTTACTCAACCCCAATATCATTCACAAATGGTGTCCACAAAAAAAGATTTTCTCTACACAATTTTAAACAGCTCATCTTTCCCATCAATGTTGTCAAGCTCATCTAGACCAAGACCAGAGATTTTTGAGACTAGGACATTATAGGCCTGAGATAAAGACAGGACAAAAGCAGGCTGAGAAAGACAGGATTTCACTTAAGAACTAAATATACAAAGTATAAACAAGTCAAATGCAGATTTGTTGAGCAAAATATAAACTGAAATTTTTTTTATCTTTAAGCAAATAAATACAAGTACAAAGGAAATTAAATTACCAAATAACTAGTAACAACTGACAAGTAAAAAGGACAGAACTAGTTTAATGCCAGTAAATGTCCAACATACATTGAGGTCTGTGATGAAATGAATTCAGAAAAACAATAATACTTATTTATATATATAAACATACAGAAAAACAAGATCTAATTGAAGTTTTTTTATATTATGTTTCTTTTTGTTCATTTTGTTGACTTTTTAGAAATTATCCCACTCATCTAACAGCACAACCCTAACATAAGAAATCGAATTCATTCATTTGATGTTAACAGCTCAGATTAGACTATGTACTAGTAGTTTGATGAATAAACTGATATTACTGCTGCTGAAATAAAACTCTGATTCTTAGACCAAAACAAGAACTACTACACTGACTATTACTGTTAAAATTAACAGCACTAGTCTTATTCTCAGTATATTTGCTCCAAATTTTTCAACTTTAAATGATAAACGCAATGAATTAGTCCATATTAAAAAAGCGAAACCATTCTACATTATACCCAACGTCAGTATAAAATTCTTTAAAAAAAAAACACACAGCATGGGTTTAAAGCAAATAATAAAAACACAAAAACGTTTTTATTTGTGGGTGAAAAAGTTCTTTTAAAATTGATCTGACCGAAACAGCTTGTGAGTAGACATTCTTCTGTCTAGTTTCAGCTGACATTTACTATTTATCTTTGCTATGTTGGACACACAAGAATCTGTCAAACATTTGATTCCATATCGCCCATGTTTTTGTGCTTGAAGACAATAAAGTGGTGCTATTTTGAAAAATACCATCGATTCTAAGAGCAATTTGAGCTAGACTGCGAGCGAGAGCCTCAGAACCGAAAAAGCCTTTTTCATTTGCTAAACCGATTTGTGCACATGCCCTCAAGCTGTGCAAGATTCAGCACCATGTTCAGCGGTAAACAGAACCATGTGACCTGCAGAAACTCAAGGCTGAATAAACCTGAAACTCATGAAACCAGCGTCTCTGGTCCATGAGTGAGCCAAGGAAAAGCTCTTCTCAGTCCCAGAGAATAAAACTGAGCTCAGCTGGATCCCTCATTTGCAGTTTGGTGCCAGTTACCCGTCTGTAACACCACAAACACTCCACCTGCCCCTTCGTCAGCGACAACTTCGTTCAACTGAATGAGTATATACGTACTTAACCCAGTATGACCACTTTCACATTTCTTTCGTAGTTGTTGCACAAACATGTTTTAATAAGATTTTGTATAGCGAGGAATTGCTACCAATTTTAGAAGGGTTGCATCTGGCTTCATGCATTAACTCTAGTATGTGGTTTTTCATCACAGGGGTCAAACTTTTATCTTTTATAAAAAGCACAATAAAACACTTGGCATATTGTCTTCATCTATTTTGCTATACATTTCTTTGAGTTTTATTTATACTAATTGGATTGTACTTCAACTGGAACATGGGTTGTGCTATTTAATAAGTTAAATTTAAAATGGAAATGTGTAGTTAACTTCTGATGAGATGTGATCCAAACAGGCTGGTGTTTAAGTTGGTGACATGTACTTGAGTTTGTCCTGATCATATACTTTTTTCTCTTCTATATAATTCATAAAGATAAAAATATGAGGACTCTAGTAGCTTAAGCGGTACTATCTCAAAGAATGGTCCTTTTAAAACAAATGCATGCAATTTATCGGAGTTAAAAGTTATCGTCCATCCAAAAATTAAAACTCTGTCACCATTTACTCTAAGTCTCATTCACAACCTGTAAGACTTTCTTTCTTCCGCACAAACAAATTGGGAAACCAAACAGCATTGGTCAATGCAAGTTGGGCTGTAGTTAACAACATTCTTAGAAATATCCACCTTTGTTACAGACTTTAGGTCCCCGGGAAGATCCATGGGCGAAGTGATGTAAGAGTAAACTTGTAAATGATCTAAATATCCTGAATTAAACCAACAGAAAACAAAATACAAGAGTTAAAGTTGTGTTAAGATGTTATGTATACTATTTACAGCAATAATATGACAATATTTTTATATGAAACCCATTGGTGGACTTTGTGACTACTGGATGACTTGGATGACCAATCAGAATTGACAAGACATTTAAGCAACATTTTTGGTTCTCTACAACATCCTTTACATGTGTAGCACAAACAAAAGTTGAATTTGATACTCAAGGGTATGTAAATAAAAGCCTTTTTAAAAGCCTCTGTATGCTGGCTTTGGGAACTTTTGAATCGTTTGGAAAGGGAGGCTGAGAAACAGTTGTGCTCAGTCTGTCATCCAGCAAGAAAGTCACTGGAGCCTTTTGGCAACCTGGCAGTATCTGTCAGCCTTCTGGCCTGATTTAATAAACAAGAAATATAGACGTTCCCATAAGACCAAGTGCCCAAATGATGCACCTGTAACAATACTCATACGGATTATATGCAATATGACTGCCTGCTCCTTGTTATGTGGATATGCAAACTGGACTTGATTTAGAGCAGAATTGTTCTGTAATAACAACCAACTGGCTGTAAACTGAACCTACTGTGTATGGCACTGCCAGCACCTGTTTGGCATGTTGATGCAGTTGGATATTATCTTACCGGGAGGCAAGTCTTTAGGATCTGCGGAATTTGACCCAACTCTAAGTACTGGGGCTATTTCAGGTCATAACTTTACAGCTCTATAAATTTATTCATTAATAATAGTAAGAAAACAAACAGAGGAACTAGCAGGGAGTTCATCCATTTCCACACCGGTCTGAAAATAAACAAAGCCTGGCGCATACACATTTAAAAGATCGCTTTGAAAGGCGATTACTTTTTTGATATAATGCAGTTTATGGACCATTTCTTTTATGCGAATGCATTATGCAGTGTGCCGAATCATACAGACAAACGATTTGCTTGGTAACCCCTTATGGTTACAAAGTTTGTGTATCTCAACTGGTAGAGCGTGCTGTTGTTAACATCAAATGCATGATAAGCAGATCAAATTTATACCTCTATGCGCTGGAAAGAAAATCACTTTTTATGCTTTGGTTCAGTTTAATAAAATATGCAATATTATATGCTACAGAACAGAATTAAATGTTGGCCAATAGTAATAATGTTAGAAAAATATCAATACTTTTAAGCTACAATTAAAGGCACATACATTCAAAAAAATGATGCAGTGTCTTTATGTTAAACAATTTTGCACATTAAAATGACAACATTTTAACACTGTGAAATTCATTAAATATACTGTTAAAATGTGGTGTATATTTAGGTAGCTCCAACATTTCTATTAGAATTTACCAAATGTTATCAGATGTATATTACATTTATATATATTTTAAATGCATAATTGTTTATATGATATAGACTTAAAAAAGAGATGGACTGTTAGATTTAATCAAAATTTTGATATGTTTCTCTGAAAAAATCTATTTAATGTTTTTTGAAATTTTATATGAATGAGATATCTATTAAGCACATGAAATATTTTTAAGGCCTTTTTACAGTCTTTATTTTACAGGCCTTATTCATCATATAGCATCCAAATCGTTTGGTTACTTGTTTAATTGGAGATGAATATGCATGAGGGCAAAGCAGCCGTGTGAAAAATCCTATTCTGTTCTGCTTTCACTCACATTCACAATGATCGATTAGATATGACATTATCCAGTCATTCTTTTCACATCCACATCATATTCATCATGGCTGACCTTTTAAAGTTTATCAGTATTTGTGTATCTGTTGCAGATTGAAGTGTGTTCATGAGAACATGCTGGGATATGAGACACACTGTCAGTGTGTTGTAGATAATGTAGATTTGATATATAAAACTATATCATTTCCCTTGACAGTTAAAACACAAGGACATAAAGTAATAGCGAATGTTAAATGATAATCAGGTTTATAGTGCGATTCTGAACCATTGTAGGCTCTCAAATCTTCTCATCATAGAACTATTGCGGCTCATTGCTGCTGACTTTTTTCAATTTGCTCCATTTTTTTGGGTCATTTCCCAGTTTAGCCAATAATTTATCTAGACCCTGGGCCTGTGTGCTATTCACGAAGCGAATGGAAAAAAGTACAACAGTTCAACGGAAAATCCTAGAGTTTAATTTTGGGATTAAATTCTAAGTCGAGAGATATTGACCCATGATGTTTTCTCCTAGGCAAAACAAGTTTGTGGTAAAATAAAACTTATTCCAAGGTCTGGTTTGTTTAGAGTCTAATCCGACAATAGTATCAATACTGACCTTTACCAGCACAATGTTCATTTTGGCTTTGTCTAGACCAATAGATACTTCTGCATCTCATTCTAACTTTATTTCATTTTTCAACACGTAGAAATCAATCAGCATTCTGGAATCAAATTGCTTACCCTTTTAAACTCATGAAAAACCTATTAAAAGCTTTTTAAAACAAATTTAAAGACATAGTAAAGTATTAAACGTAAACTTCAATCAGTGTATTGTAGGGAGTTTATATAAATGCATTGTGATTTAAGCAAGCCCTTCACTATTATTGATGCCTGAACAAGCCTTTGTACCGCCGAATCAACATTCACCGTGTCACCTCCTGAAGGACTCAGTCTAATCTCCATCCAGGATGTCATCCCTAATGTTGTGAGGTTTCATTTCACTGATTACAGCAACTGTCGGCTTATATCTGGAGAACGTGCCTTCATGCTTATTCAACTCAGTGCTCACTCCATTATGCTGGTAGTGGCGCAGGCCAAATAATTCATTCTGGCATGCATGCCAAGACACCGCTGGACCTGATAGCACGGAACTGAGCTTGTAAACGCATGCTGGTTCACTGCCGGAAAAAAAGTTCATACAGAAGAAACCTTTTTTGGAAGTTATTAAATAGAACGGTGAAAGGACAACAGGAAATCATGTTGGATAAGAGAGAGGGCATCATGGGACACAAGCTGGAACTCATTCCTGGGTCACCCAAGTAGACTCATAGCCTTCATGGATTTTTCAGCCAATATATTGTTTTAAGATGTGTAAAAACTTTACAAAAGATTACAAAATTACTGGCCTGGGGATTAACATCATAAACCTGTATACCAGTTCAAGCAATGAAGGGCATCTGTTGAGTTAAATTCAAGCAGTTTTAGGGCAGGGAAATATGTTGGACATCAATGCTTTGATTAATGTCTTGAAAATGCATTGTTCAAGCACAACTTCTCCAAAATAACAACACAAATCTGGCAAAGTCATGTGAAGACAGTGTTCAGACGTGTACTACACTTTGAACGATTTATGAATGCATAATGCTCAGTGTTTTGTATACTTTATACTAAGTGTCCTCTGGATTCTCAACCTCATTTTACATTTCCGTTGTGTTTGTGTGTGTGTTAGTCCCTGGAAACGATCTGTGAAATCCTAAAGTTAACAATTCTTGTCTTAAACAGAAATCAGATGTCTTAGACTACAGCAATGCCAGGATTGCAGTCATCCAGTTTCTTCTGTGACGTGTCATCACAGAGCTGTTATGGAAGTAACTGGAATCACACGATGTCGTCTCATCACTGGTGGTGAAGACTGTTATTGACCACTTACAGTAGACTAGACCGTTTGACCAATCAGAGTACAATAGGGGCGGGTTTAAAAGGTCAAGAACTAAGTGTGAATGTTTTTCAGACAGGAAAAATGACACAAAGTAACAAGGTGAATAATAAAACCAATAATGCCCTTTTTAGGTGTTTCTGCATGTATGTTTAGTTGAGGACTCAACAATTAAGAACAGTTTGATCACTAAACAAGAGTCTTAAAGTATAAGCTGTACACAGCCCATATAACTTAAAGGGTTAGCCCTCCTTTCTGAAGGAAAACTAAAATCATGCTCGTAAACATGGAAATGAGTTGGACTGCATGTGTGAGCATTGTTTATATCATACATCATTTTAACGTTCAATTATTCATCAAGTTTTTGCCAGAAGCTTTGTGCGAGGAAAGACGTCTCCCCTCTTCACACAACACTGGAGTGTACGGCAATTAAAATCTATATTCCTGTCATCTAATCATGTCACTGCTCACTGGATTAAAGCTCGGATTTCTCTAAGGAGAGAAGCCTTGAATTAAAAAAAGCGGTGTGGAAAGAGTTCGCATGCTCATGAAACAGCTAGTTATTTTTGATGGACTTGCTGTATTTACAGAACATGTTGCTGACAGCTGAGGCTCTTAGAAGAGCTTGAGGGATGACCGGGACGGTTCAAGTGACATAACCACGAGATTCATGCCACGAGTGCTTTTCTATTGTGAAGCTTCTATCCTTGACCAACAGTCTGAAGCATTCTGAATTCTATTCTCTTTTTTCGACATGTTATTCTTTTACAACAATTCTGACAACATAAGTTTGTACATTTGTTTCAAGTCGTCATAGCTTAAGAAAGCAAACAACACATATTTTCTCAGCCAAAGCCTTAAGGGTGTAGAGTTTTTAACCAAAAAATAAAAATGACTTTAAACTAACAAGTTGTTGTAAAACTTAACTTATTTCTTTGTTCTGTAGCCTAAATACAAACATGATATTTAGAAGAATGTTAGCAACTGACTGTTCCAGGCATCATTGACTGCCATGTTAGAAAATTGTTAAATGTCAAAGTTAAATACACGTTTTTTCGACTGTGGTAGTTATTCGCGCCCCAGAAAACTCAGTTGATAACATTCTGCTTCATCAACTGCAAAAAAATTTATTTAATTAAAATGAATTAAAAAGACATTTGAAATATCATATAATTTATAATAAAATAACATATAATTTTACAAACATAAATGCTTTTCATGACCCAACTAAAAATGTTTTAAACTGAATATTTAAAAAAAAGACCAGCCAATAAGAGCTTTGAATTGATGGACACTGCTATAGAGGCTGATAAAAGGAAAATCTTTCTGCAAATTCTGCAAAAATGATCAAATATAATATTTTATTTCTTTTGTTTTAGTTATAACATATTTCCCACAGTTCCCATTGGTTTCAAAATTCTGATTAGTGATACTTTAATAGAGTCCCCCCAAACTTTTTGCCCAGTACTATAGTTGTGAAATTCATGACAGAAGTGTTCCTTTAATTTAACGTCACTCCTAATACTAGTTAGTGTATCTGTGATTCTGTCTCTAGCTAATTCTATTGTAATACATAATGTGTGTGGTGATATAAAGATCTGTCATATATAAAACTTTAATATAATCTAACGCTGCAGCCTTAAATCAAATAAAGTTTCTCTTTCCCACTTATAATGTCACAATCATTTGCAATCTATCATGAATTTCTTCAATCCACCAGTGAATAGAGCAATAAGAACACAATTTTAAAAAGCAATCACATACACGGAGCTTTCCCTTGATGGGATAGTTTTACACAAAGATTCGGAGAAAACCTTTGAAATAAAGCCTCAGAGAAGTTATGTGAGATCACCAAGAGTCAAAACCAATAAAAGAGATCCTCTGTGATAACGGACTATACCTTCTCCAAACATATTTCTGTTATATCAAATGCTTTTGCAATCAAATGAGCCTGTTAGAGAAACGCTCTTAATGAGATCTATTATCAGATTGACTGCTGCCACTTAAATGCTTGGATTGGACAAATACAATCAGATTACAGAACATTTCAAGCTCAGCAAAAGCTGATACATCCCAGGTATCATTAGGGGAGGAGGGATGGATGGATGAGATGGAGGATGCAGTGAGCGTTAGTAGTGGATCAATAAATAGTTAATGATGGCGCTTATTATACAAATGCATTTTTTATTCATGATCATGTTAAAATTCTCTTCTGTTTCTACATTAAGAGTATGTTGCTCATGTCAAAAATCCCATCGGTGCAAACATGCGTGTTTATTGGTGAACTTTTCCCAAAAGAAACATCACAATATAGTTTATTACATTTGTGAAATATTAACCTTTAAGAGACATAATCATAATGTTAAATTACGTTGTGATACATATGCCACAAATGTTTTGATACACGTTGTGATACATATGCCACAAATGTGATAAAAATGCCACAAATGTTTTAAATACATGTTCCTCAATCATTGACATGTTTACAGAACCAAAGAATGTGGACAAAATCTTAAGTAATACCTTTTGTGACCACAACAAATATAGTTTCATTCAGATTTTTTTATACACAGTCTAACTCATACTATATTGTATATTAATCACAAACGTGTTAAAGCGTTTCTAACAATTAAATTGTCAAGCTAAAAAATTCCAACCTAGAAGATTGTATTCCAAATATTCTTTATGACCACATCCTAAACATTCATTTCTTTCGTGTCTTTATGTGCAGAAATACCTGACCATTGTCATATAATTCGTTCTAGAAACTATTTTAAAACAGACTACGATATTAAGTCCCCATCATTTAAACAACATGTCAGAAATGGCTTATTTGTTTTGGAGCTTGATTTCTGAAGATTATTTGGTTCCATCAGGGCGAATGGCTTCCACAGGAAGTCACAGGAGTAGATGATAAATAATACTTGATCTTGATTCTGACTGGGAAAGTTCAAAATATGTTATATTTTATATTACTAAATAATCATAAAAAATATTCTTGTTAATAGAAAAGGTTAATGTTGGTACAATCGAGGCGTGTTATATCATTCATTTATTTGTTTCAATGTTTTTATGCTTTTTTAATCTGCACATAATAATGAATAGCCTTCTTTTACAATTTTGGAATAATTTCCCAAAGTTTTAATGTTATACGTGCCGTTTAAACAGAATAAATAAGGTTCAAGCGTGTTATAGCTTTACATTTATTTCTATATTGGATTTTCTAAAATAATGTATATATATTTTCCGAGACCAAACTGTAAAAAATCTTTGAAATTGCCATACTCAGTCAATATAAAAGATATCAAGTAGAAATTAAAAAAGCTCCCTTTATCGTCTCAATAGAGAAGTGTTAAGTTTGTGATGTATTTAGTGTTTTTGCATATCTAACACACACACACACACACACACACACACACACACACACACACACACACACACACACACACACACACACACACACACACACACACACACACACATCTGCACTAACATGGGGGCACTCATCAGATCACTTCTGATTGGTCGGCACACCCCTAATGTCTGATTAGCTGCACTTCTTGGAGCAGTGGGGACTTTTGTCTTGCTTACAGCAGAAAGAATAATTTAAAACACCCTCATTTCTGTCAAGCATTTAGTTGAGGATTTTAAAACAGCCAAACGGTTTTCTGTACTTATGCAATTTTTTTTAAAATGATTGTAGTATTAAAATGAAACAAAATATTCTTAAAATAATCTTTGAATGGCCGTAACAGTTTCAACTTCTTCACACTATGCTTGTAAATTCCTATTTCAGCACAGCTGTGAATAAAAGGACATTCTGTGCATGTTCAATAAAAAAAATCCAAATTTAACGTTACAAAAAAGTTACCTATTTTAATTTTTGCAACAAACAGTTATATATTTTATTTCATATTTAAATATGGATGCCCAGATTCTGTATTAACTGTATTAACATTGTTTTTAATTGTATTTTTCTTAACTGTATTTTTAATTGAACTTTGCATATTTAATAATGAAACAATATAAGAAATATGATTTATTTTCCCTTTAAAACAAAAGCAACTGATTAAAATGGCTGCAATAAGAAAGATTATGTGATGGAGGGGTGAATAATTTTGTCAGGCCGTCGGGGCTGTGATGTACATGTATGGGGATATTGTCAGAAATCAGTATTTTGGCCGCATTAGAGTATAAAGTGACCATTCTTTACCTCTTTCATTGCCAACAACAGAACAGATTATATGTGAGAATTTAATTCCTTTGTATTGAAGAATATAATGTGATGTTGTCATAAATAAGGTTATTATTTATTACATCATCACATTATATGTAAATGTAAATGATGTCATACTTAGGTGGATGGGACTTCACAGTGCAACAAGTAAATGGAAAAGCCTTTGGAAAACCCTGACAGTACACTCTTGTCCATCGAGAGAATCCATGCTCAACTTCATGTTTTTGTCTGTCAAAAAGACAATTACAAATACAATTCAAACATTTTCTTTCTTTGAATGCTTTTTGTTCTGCATTGCCTGGTTTACAAACTATATCAAATCAAATAATACGTTTTTACATATCACACACCCTGAGATGTCACAGGAAGAATGTTGTTTCCCATACTTTTAAAAGTATTTTCTTTTGTGTAATGCAAATGTTTACGCTGAAAAAAATTATTATGGCCAAATTAAATTAAAGTTCAAATTTGATTGTTAAAATCACTTATATTAACTTTTTGATTTTAAGTGATAGCTTGTGTAATGTGAACTTCATGTATTTGGAAATCCAAAGATGTTTTCGCTGCCGCCAGAATACAAATAATGACTTGAAGGAAACTGAAGATGTCTTCATTCCAACACTGGAATTTCCTTCATTCTGTCTTTTTTCAAAGTGGGTAGGAATATGTTCTATTTAATGTAGCACTGTTTCCTGTAGTAAAATATTATAAAATTAAGTCAATTCAAGAAATATATTATGTTGAGGTAACTAAATCAAAATGATTTAATGCAAAAAAATGTGTTTTTTAAATTGAGATCAATTTATTTTACTAAGGATTACCCTAAACAATTCAAATCATTATTATTATATTTGTTAATTAATATTATTATTATTCAAATATATAAATTAAGTGAAAGTAACATAATTAAATAGGGTTGAAATAACTGATCCAGATATGCTCCATCTCTTTGGTAGAATTTGTCTTCTCTGCCATCTGATTGATTGGCACTCATATTAAAGTGATGTGCTGCCCTTTGTTCACAGAGGTGAGTCACTTCCCTCATCCTGCTGTTTGTACCTGAGGAATCCAGCCAAAGGTTGACACGGTGTCTGTCTTCTGCTGTGTGGTAAAATGAGATGACAGGGGAAATAGGGCTTTAGATCAAGAGAGATCAGATCTATTGGGATTAAGGTTTGATGTCTCACTTGTTGGAACCCGCTACAGGTTCCTCATGGTCAGTGTTATTATTGACCACAGGACAATCCTAAGATAAAGAATTCTTTTCTGCATTTTTCTATGAAAGTGGTGAAAACAGATGCATATGATGATGAAATGTTTGCTATAATCACAGTTCATTCAGAAGCGCTGTTTAGCACGCTTCAGGAGATCAGAAACATGTTTCCGGTTAAACCTCAAGCAAATTCTCATCAGCTGCTTTACTCGGATGAAACGGAATCGTGTGTTTTATCAAAGCACTTTAACAGAGAAAATACTTTTAACCCTGATTGACATTACCAAATGAGAAATAACTGACCAAATCTTGGTCAAATGTACTCTTCACACTGAAACTTTTCTGTTACTTTTCTCTTGAAGGTTTATATATGTACCTTTATCATTATTAAATGTTTTATCTTATATTGTTGACCCTAAGAACCCGTTTAACGATCTTAACAAACCTTTTAGTACCCATAAATATTAAAGTGCCCTTCAGACAGTCATAAACATGTTTTTAATTGTATTGTTTGTGTCCTCAACTTTATAAAAATGACATTTAAACTTTATAGAATGCATTATTGTTCATCTTGTTGCTTGGTGTCATTTCTCCTGTCTGAAAAACACTTGCATGTAGTTCCTGACTTTTTAAGCCACGCCTCCCTTATGATTGGTGAAACGATCTAGTCTGCTGTGATTGGTTAACGAAGCTGTCAGTCACGACATCATGTGAATCTGATTACTTCTGTAACGGATCTCTGATGACACGTCACAGAAGTAAGTGGATGACTACAATCCTGATGTTCGCTGTAGTCCAAGACATCTGAAACATGGAACATGAAAATCCCTGTCAGGATTTTTTAAGGATTTGTAACTTTAAAGATAGGATACGGGTAATAACACACACACAAACAAACGCACACCGGAAGTGTAAAATAAGGTGAGGAATCCCAGGCACTTTAAGGGTTGAAAACATGTAACTGCACCTTTAAGAATTCTATATTAAACCAGTTATTATAATAGTGTCAATTCAGTACACAAGGCTGAGCATTACTTCAAAACAGTGGAAATGTTTCATTTCTGTAGAGCTGCCGTGTGTCTGTGAGACATTCATCAAGACCTTTATCACAGCAATTATCTTGTGATGGCCTTTACTGCAAATAACGATATTATATGTATTATAACAAATGTCAAATGTAAGCATTCTACTGTTTCTAATGCCATTCAAATGTAGAATTCCCTTGTTAATTTTAAATTATATTATTCTTTCAGGAATATTTACTCTATTTTATTTTGTTCAATTGTTTTTGTAATTCATACATTTTTAGTTCTAAATAAAAACATATTGAAATATTTAGTAATATAAATATATAATCTCTGTGTAAGGTATAAAGTCAAATGGATCCATATCTTGTGATCAGAATGTACAGATTTGTGGATGAATTTCATAAGTTACAAACATCTGGCCTAAAGTAAACTTGGAATCTGTGTTGGCATGTTGATCTGGGGTTCGTTTCGCAAACACATTGAACGCTGGCGAAGAAACTTATGAATGAGTTCAATATTATGACATAAAACAATAAAGAGCAATTGTAAATTGTTAAATTCTTATTATATATTTCTAACAAGAATTTGTTGAATATTTATTGTATTAATCAAACATCTTTTAATGATTGTGTAAATTGGTCACATTTATTTTTAGCCAAATAGAGGTTCTACTTGTAGGCACAAATAATACTGGCAAGCCGTACGTCAAATTTGCTAGACTAAGTTATTTTAGCTTTTTATCAGACATAACATACATGGATTTTTATCTTTTTGTACCAAAAGTAAGGTTAGATCCACAAAAGCCTGTATGTGTAGTGATGTTTATTATATTGTTGCTGATAAACGATGTATTCTTAATGGACACAGGCGTTATATACAAACCTCACATATTATTCTTGAAGTGGACAATTGTTTTTGCTGATTTAAGCTTTTTATTACTAAAACTATTAGCACATATTTGTTTTGTAAGCACATCTTTTTATCCAATTATTTCCTTTTAGACCTTGTTGTTTATGAATTATACATCTAGAGCAATGGTTTTACAAAAAATGTGGGGCAACTATTTTAATGTTATCATTTTAAATTGTATGTAACTGTTTTTATCTCAAGTAAGATTTGAGGAAACATTGCAGGGATATGTCGCCATGTACTATAGTTCCAGCTAAGGCTGCCTTGTATTTTTCAGGGCCTACTCAAATGGCACCCTTACAGAATGCCAAAAGAAAGTACCAGCTATTGACACACAGCAGTGTGTACAAGTGATAACTGACATTATGATGCGGCACACAGCTCCTGTCAACAAGCGCGTTCACTAATGTACAGCCCTTGACCCGTCTGAAGGTTATCATTGCTATTACAGTCAGCAGAGAGTGCTTTGAATGGCTTTACGAATATAAACACGCTTCCTTAACCTTTAAAGGCCCTAATGCATTGTATACTCAAAGTAATAAGAATACTGTAGACATTTGCCTTAATACTATTTTATTGTAGTAAAGTTGATTCCCACTCATTCTTTCGTTTGAGTGAGCAGTCTGTTTTTACTTTATAGTATTTATAGTATAATTTTAAAGAGGTCTGAATCATGTAAAATCACTTCGGTACGTATGTACGGTTTTGACAAAGACTTGGCAAAGGCAATGTGAGAGCCATTTGGGGCCATTTGTAACGCAACGGCTGTTTGTTCAACTTTTACATTAAAGAGTCATAAAGATTACAGGATGGAATTACAGCCACCTCTTAGTGAGGGTGAAATATTAACTATCTGTAAATCTCCCTGTGGGGTGAAGCAATGTCAAGCAGAAACTGAATCAACAATATTCATGATATATGGGATGCTTCTCGCCTTTGGCAAAGTCAGCAACTTAAACTAAATGAATTGTTTATGTTACGAATGTTCAATTTGTCGAGAAGGTTCTGTCCTACAACCAGAAATATATAAAAAAGTGTTTTTGTGAGTATGTTTACCTTAATTAATCAAACCATGGTTTTGTGAAATTGCCATGTGGGTTTACTCACTTTAAGGTCTTTATTATATATAAATATATATATTTATACTCAACGAAACACAGCATTTAGGATTCCTTATCTAGGAAAGCAGATAAAAGATGTTATATTATACAACAGTTCTTTCTGATTCTTGATTGAACTTTGGTAAGTCCTTTACAATTCGTATCACTTCACCACTAAGCACCAAACTGAAAGTAAAACAAATGCAGGATATGATGTCAGAGTCTTAAGGCTTTATGGAACAGAAATCGACTGTCACCCTGGTTTTGGTTATGTACCTGATGTTGGTCGCGGCCGGACATATAAGCAGAGGGGGGTGAAAGAGGACTTACTTCTGTAAACCAGCTCACATTTACATGAAACAACAATGGAAACTGAAGCAGTGATGTTGAAATATGTATTCTATCTGAAGTGCTCTCTTTCATTCACACGCCTTATCATTTCTTAACAATTATGATAATATATAATACACAGATACAAAGATATACTAGCAAGGAATGAGTTTCAAGACATACTTTTTTTAACAGAAATTCTTGCATCATATTGCGAATATTACACAATCTGGCTGTACACACCTGAACAAAATGGATTCAATCCGCCATATTTTAAGACGAGAAACAGAACACGACTTTCTGTAAACATGCACAATGAAATTTAAGCAATGGAAAGTGTCTTTCTTTAATGTGTAGGCATATCACACACACACACATTTACACGCAAATCACACACACATTCCTGCACGCACACATTCACTCTTCATTATGTCTGTAACTTCAGTGTATTTATGCGGACAGGTTGATGGTGTAGAATTAATAACTGAGGATTGTTTAACGGTTTGCTGTGCTGAAATTCTGCAGAGAAGACAAAAGTCCTCAAGTTCCTCGACATATTGGAGGGATTTAAAGAAACTCTGATATTGGAGGGATTTAAAGAAACTCTGATGTTGGTTTTGTACTCATGTGATGGTGCTCTAGATCAGTGGCTGCGATTGTCTCTGGCATTTTGGAGTTTTTCTAAACACATGTCCAGAAAATAATTGATTTAAAAATGTGTTCCAAGGGGTTCAGAAAATACAAAGCATTTTTTCCGGTATTGTTTTCTCGTTTTTTATTTTCTGCAATATAAAGCAGAAAGAAAATATATATTTGTTAGAAATCTTGGGAAAATGTTGTTAAAAGTTCTCTATATCAAAAATCATAATTTAAAAAAATACATTCCTAAAATAATCATTTGTATACTGATATTCAAAATATCACACTTTTAATATAATCTATCCCTTGTTGTTACATATAGTTTTGCACAAAAAGGTCAGTCCTTCAATGAGTTAGAAAAGAAAATGGTGCTCATCCCATATATGTGCTTTAAAACTATTCAAATTCAAATGTTGCCCAGTGTTTCGGCTATTCTGAGTCAGGGTATATAATCTCCAATCTCACTCTAAAATGATTTTATGTTTACTATTCAGGGTAATTTTGCTTGTCCTTAAGCTGTTAAATGAAGCATTTCTTGTTCCATCATTGTTATTCTTGGAAGCATCCCTGCATCACTGTGTGTGGCCAAATCCTTTTTACGTTCTTTAAATACATTCAGGTTTGCCACCCTTTTTGCATCCAATTAAAGAACCGAGCCCCAAATTTGTTTCTAATTTCAGTAAGATCTCAGCTGTGAGCTGCCGTGCCGTTTTCTACCGCACAGCGGACATAAAAGCTCTCCTGCAGGAAAAGAACAACACGGGTGAAGAGTTTGTTTCCAGGATGGGGCCAATTGAAATTCCGCTCAAGAACAAAGTTGGTGTTTTTTTGTTGCTAAATATATTTTCAAAAATCTAACCTTGGGTGAAATGGCTGCTGAGCATTTCTTATGGCTTTGGTTTCCCCTTCTCTGCACGGAACCCTGTGTGTGCCCATTACCTCGGCTTTGGTTCTCATCAGAAATTCAATTCTGTAAGCGCTTCGACTGAGTGCTGGCCACCGTGTTCGAATTATAAAAACTCAAGCAATGGTTTCAGGAGTTTTCTAGCTGGAAATGGTCCGAATAAGTGTTGGGGGACAAGACACTCTGCAAGAACACAGTCAGGCTTATATTCATGGCTAAGAAAATCAAAGGGAAATAGGGTTGGTTTCTGCACTACAGAGCGATTCTTGGTTATCATTGAAAAGTTCAGTTTATAAAACATGTCTGGAAGAGATAAGAGTGAACCGGAAAGGAGCAGTTTGTCCAGAATGTTTTTAGGGGGTTGGCGCTATTGTGGACTATGCATATGACCTCCGCCAGTCTACTTCTCACATTGTTTCTACAGTTATTATAAAGAATGGGACGCATCACTACTTTATATTTTGAACAAACATTTTAAATAGCAAAAAAAGAAAAGCATTTTACCAAATACAATTCTTGCAGTTCATGAACATACAAGGAACAAATGTCTATGATTTTCTTGACATAACTACTTTTTTTTCCAAATCCCTATAAATGCACAAAAACAACTATAAGCAAGCTTTTCATCTGCTGAGACCCAAATAATGATGTCAAACCATCAGACAGGGTCAAATTGTATTCAATTTCCCTCTTTTGGGAGCTCTACATTAATGTCACGCTTAAAACGTCTACTTTAATATTTAATATTCCCAGTTTATATGTTGCTTGTATTTAAAGTGATACATCATGTTCAAAAGCAAACCAAGATATCAACCTAGATATTAAAGTGAGAGTTTGCCCTAAAATGATAAAAGAACACAAAAGTTATTATGTATAAACACAAAATCAATGCATGTACATTTGTTAAAATATCTTTTTTTTTTGTCAAAAGGTTTTAATGACAAGAGGTGAATAAATGAAAGCACAATTTTAAATCCGGCATCACTATCACTTTAACAAATTGTGCAAGTTTGGGAGAGGGTCATTTGTTTCATCAAGTTTGATGGGGATGTGTGTGTTCTGACAATGTTTTACGTACTGACATCAACCTTGGCTAAATGACCTTTCTTAATATTTATTACTTACAAGGAGGATACAGTCATTCATCTAAGTGTGTTTTCTTGAGTATCTAATGCCCTGTAGTGTGTCCATGATGTCACATTTTACATCAATCAAGTCAATCAAGACAATAGTGCAAAAGAGTTCCCGGACTTGTCAATGCAAAACGATCTGGACAAAATTCCCAAACTACAGGTGAGATAACTGACACTTGTAATTATAAATACTCGGCAAGGGATCTAAACGGTATAAATCTTATCGTTCTCCGAGGAAAGGCTGATTTTAATTTGAAATTATTCCTGGCAAGCGGTTGGAAGGAAGGCTTTAGGTTATTAACTTTGCAAGGGAAAAAGCGAGATCGATTACAGATGCACACATATAGTCTTCCCTAAGCAGTGAGGAGCGACTGCTTTCATCCCATCAGTGGATGCTGTTTTTTCTGTTTTTTTCCCAAAGGGATCAAACCTTTGAAAAATAAGCGGCTGTATTGATTTCAGAAGAGCAGTACACTATCGACGCCACTAATAACCCACTGAGAACTCCCAACCCTGATCAACTTTATTAATTAATTCAAATAAAAAAATAATTCAGATAAAAACGCACTGGATGTTGATTCTGGCTCGCCTGCCGATGCTTCCCCTCATAGCTCTGTGTCCTAGTCAAACGTGGCGTGGAGAGATATGTGCTAAAAAGGCTCTTACATCCGAGTGAATTGGACACTTGAATGCTTGATGAGGCTGTGAATAGTGACAAGTGACATAAAGCTAATCAGGGTGCGAATGGAATGTTGCTGAATAAACCAATTAGACGCCTGGTGCACGGGCCAACCGGAAACCAGCCGCGCACTGGGACACAGTGGGTACTGCCACCTGCCAAGAAGAGCTCTTAGAGACTGGGAGCATGGGCATGTGAGGGGAATGCTAAATGAAAATGATACAATATAGGTAATGAAGCATTCTGCAGGAGAGCCCAGATTTCTCCTTCAGTGGCAGGTGCTCCAAAGAGACAGAGAAAAGAGTAGAGAGAGAGAGAGACCAGAGAGAGACCAGAGAGAGAGACCAGAGAGACCAGAGAGAGACCAGAGAGAGAGAGAGAGAGAGAGAGAGAGACCAGAGAGAGAGAGAGAGAGAGAGAGAGAGACCAGAGAGAGAGAGAGAGAGACCAGAGAGAGAGAGAGACCAGAGAGAGAGAGAGACCAGAGAGAGAGAGACCAGAGAGAGAGAGACCAGAGAGAGAGAGAGAGAGAGACCAGAGAGAGAGAGAGAGAGAGACCAGAGAGAGAGAGAGAGAGAGAGAGACCAGAGAGAGAGAGAGAGAGAGAGACCAGAGAGAGAGAGACCAGAGACCAGAGAGAGAGAGAGAGAGAGAGAGAGACCAGAGAGAGAGAGAGAGAGAGACCAGAGAGAGAGAGAGAGAGAGAGAGAGAGACCAGAGAGAGAGAGAGAGAGAGAGAGAGACCAGAGAGAGAGAGAGAGAGAGAGAGACCAGAGAGAGAGAGAGAGAGACCAGAGAGAGAGAGAGACCAGAGAGATAGACCAGAGAGAGAGAGACCAGAGAGAGAGAGAGAGAGAGAGAGAGAGACCAGAGAGAGAGACCAGAGAGAGAGAGACCAGAGAGAGAGAGACCAGAGAGAGAGAGAGAGAGACCAGAGAGAGAGAGAGAGAGAGAGAGAGACGAGAGAGAGAGAGACCAGAGAGAGAGAGAGACCAGAGAGAGAGAGAGAGAGACCAGAGAGAGAGAGAGAGAGAGAGAGAGAGACCAGAGAGAGAGAGACCAGAGAGAGAGAGAGACCAGAGAGAGAGAGAGAGAGACCAGAGAGAGAGAGAGAGAGAGAGAGAGAGAGACCAGAGAGAGAGAGAGACCAGAGAGAGAGAGACCAGAGAGAGAGAGAGACCAGAGAGAGAGAGAGACCAGAGAGAGAGAGAGACCAGAGAGAGAGAGACCAGAGAGAGAGAGAGACCAGAGAGAGAGAGACCAGAGAGAGAGAGAGAGACCAGAGAGAGAGAGACCAGAGAGAGAGAGAGAGACCAGAGAGAGAGAGAGAGAGACCAGAGAGAGAGAGAGAGAGACCAGAGAGAGAGAGAGAGAGAGACCAGAGAGAGAGAGAGACCAGAGAGAGAGAGAGAGAGAGAGAGAGAGACCAGAGAGAGAGAGAGACCAGAGAGAGAGAGAGAGAGAGAGAGAGAGACCAGAGAGAGAGAGAGAGAGAGAGACCAGAGAGAGAGAGAGAGAGAGAGAGACTGACATCAAGTAAAAGCACATCTCACACTTTACTGATTTTGTAAGACACCCTCCACTCGGCTCTAATTAGCCCTCCTTCAAAATTCATTTTGACATTTGTGCCGCGCAAGGTGATGACACAAAAACCATGAAAATTAGCTGCTAGCTCTTAGAAATGCTCTGCCCTTTTTAAATATGGAACTTGCACGTCTGTCATTACCTCAATTGGAATCAGTCCCTTGTATGAAATCTCAATCTTCTGTTTCCTCCAAAACGACGGAACACAATGCCCTCATATTTTCTTCTGGGCACACTACATTATGAAGCGCAGATTCATATGGAAATATGGGCTCTTTCATCTGATTTCAAAGAGATGCAGTTTAAAGCTCAACACAGCTTTGCTTAATGAGTATTTTTACGCAGCTATGCTTTGGCACAGGGGACGGGGCATAAAAACTTGCCACAAAGAACTCCTTATGAACTAATTGAGAGAATTACGTCCTGCCGTTCTCCTGAATTTTGATTAGGGATAATCTATTCAATGCAACCCACTGAAGTCAAGTATACAGAGAAGTTTCCTGTCGTTATTGAAACAACAAGAGGTTGTGAAGGCCAATGTATGTTTAGCGTGAGAACTATCAAGATGGATCACTTGTAGCGCACATCTGTTCATGTCCTATCTCTTTACATGGTTTCACAACAGACCTCAGACAGAGATAACTGTGTGTTTATATGATATGATTAAAATACGTCTGTGAAACAGGCCAGTAGTGTAATCTGAGGAATTTTACAAATCTACCAAAAAACTTTTTAGGCACTTTCAAAGGAAAAATGTATCCAGCCATACTGAAACCAAACTATACAAAAAATGCACATTACAATGAACAGCAATCAAACTGCAATTGTTTTTATTAAATTATTTTAATTTACACAATAAAAAAGTAAATTCGAATAATGAAATAAAATGAGCGCATGTTGTCTGTTTTTCCAAAAAAGCTCTTTAAATTCAATTCGTTGCAATATTTTGAAAATGCTTGATGGGTTATATTTGTGCTTGGTTGTTGAATCCCCTAAAACCATTATTTGACCAACATATACAAAATATCAAAATATCACATATTATACGCAGGCATGATTATATATGAATATTTATTTAAGCTCCACCTAAGCTCAATAACGCTCAGCCGTTCCAGCCGCTACAAAACTGAAAGTCAAAGCAAAAGCAGACACAGAAGTGCAGTCTTGTTGCAGAGTTAATGTGAGTAATTACAGGTTTATTAAACCAGGGCAACTGTCTTTGGTACAGTTGAATTCTATGAAGAATACTCAGCAATGCTTTAAATGTACACATTTGACAGAGATGTAAGCATGCATTTAGAGGACTGTATGCAGCAATTTTAGATCACTGCTGTTTAAATGCTGTTACAGATGACCTGCGTCACCCTAACATATGGCACTGTCAGAAGGCATTAGATGAACATTGATTACTTGTCTCTATTTTTTACAACATGTTACATACTTCCCAGCATATAAAGTTCTCCGGCTGAATCTAAAGTGCATGAAAACGTGTAAAACCCAACATGATCCTCCAAGGTGTTGGACTGTGTGGGGTGGGGGCTACTGTGAGCTCCATATGGCCAAATAATACATCCAACATCTCTAAATATACTGAAGGTATTAACACAACATGTCTAGCTTAACGTCCATGTAATTATTAAAAGAAAACAGGTGAATATTCATCTGAAAATGTGTGTGATCTCTGAAAGATTGTGCTTACAATGAGAGCAAATAAAGAAAAACTAAGAAAGGTTCAGTGACATAACACCTAAAAATTGCTTCATTGGTAATATTTGAAGAGCTAATTTCCAAAACACAATAAATCCATTTTACCTTGCTACATTTTTACCTAGATTTATACATTTTGTTAAACTTCAATTTCTCCGGTTGGCTGAGTCAGAACATGTTAAATAAGAACATGCAACACATGACATCGGGGACTCATACTATGAATAAGTCATTAGGTACCAGAGGCCGGGCTGTGTCGTGAAGAAATCGTGGTTGAAGTTGTTGTTAGGCATGATGCAATGTCGTGAAAAGTTCAATAAACGGTAACATTTTTCTAAAGAGGTTTAATAGACACATCTTAGACAGACCCAGAATTAATGAATTCCAATGGTGGTCTCAGTTAAGTCTCCAAAGTCCTCTGAGCAATAAATGTTCAATGGCATCTGCCTTTCAGGAGGTAAAATGACATTCGGCCTGAGTTAAAAGCAATAAATGGGATTCAAAAACATGATGCAGGTAATCGCTATGGTTAGGAGGCCGTGATGGTGCATTAACTCCAGTAATGGCTTTTGGTTTTGGTGGAGGGTGGGCCACCGTGTGCCATTAAGCACTTTCACATAACATCCAGGCAGCACTGCCAGTTCCACTGGATTACACCACTAATTAATCCCACCATTATACAGAGGAGCGAGAGGTATTGCTTCTTCGGTACGGGTCATTGAGACCACTTTATTTGTTAGGAAATAACAATAATGTATGTGAAGTGTTGTTCCCTAATCAAACCACAAGCTTCGAACCTTTTAAATTGGCTCTAAGATCATTTGTCTGGAGTTTCAGAGATGATGTACAGCCAGGATGCTGCTGACCTGTCAATTCCGAATGGTTTTGTTAATGCGCCAATAAGCGCAAATCACAATGCATTAGCTTTTCTAGCCGGGAATGTTGAGGTCTACTATCTAATAATTAACAGTTCATTTATAGATGCCCGGGGTTAACATAAACATATACAAAGCCTCTGGAAGATCTTAATATATTCCAACCTCGATTACATCATTCTATCATAACTCAAACAGAATGAGGAAAAACATGAAACTTTATGTTGTATGGTCAAGGATGGCCGAGTTATTTAATTCAAGCGATATTTATATGATCAATATTTAAATGATCAAAAGCTTAGGTGTTACTACGGGGGTTTAGGCTGTTTTGTAATTGTCTCATTAAAGGGAGAGGTGACCGCAGAATGGAAATTCTGTCATAAATTATCCAGCCTCATTCCACAAGTATAGGATTTCTGTCAATCTTCAGAAGACCAAAGAATATATTTTGATAAAGTCTGAGATCCTTCTGAGCCCCCAGAGACAGTAACGCAACTGTTACCTTTAAGAATCTGAAAGACCATGCTTCATGTGATGAACCTTCATTTTTATATTGGTTAATTACACCTTTTATTCAGTTTTGTGGTCAAAATTAAATGCTTTAAAAGTGTATATGTGTGTTCACCTTAAGTTTACCAAGTGTATGTGACATAATTATTTAAACACTATCTGCCTTAAGAAGAATCAACAGAAGTCGATTTCAACACAACAACATTAACCTTCCTGTGCATGTGTGTTTTTGTAGCCCTAATTTCACTTCTGGTAGAAGAACAGTTGTACGACTAAACCTAAACCCGATTACACAACCCATTGTTTAAGTTACACAACCCATTGTTTATTTACAGTGCATATTTTATACAATTATTATAAAATAAATGTAATAGAATTGTTAATTTATTATAATTAAGATACAATAAGATGTCAAACAACCGCAAATTGTTAATTTAATTCAATTAATATAAATCATATTTAATAGACTGGTAAGTTTGATAGTTTATATCTGAATTCTATATAAATATAAACTAAATATAATATAATATACATAAAACAAATATGAGCTGGTTTGTATGCCTAATTAAACCAACTAAAAACATGGCCTGATATATGATTTGGTTCAATATTACATAGTTCTATAAAACATGTTTTTGCCAGCATTAAAATAAAATAAATACAATGTATTACCATTGACAGTGCCATTCATTAATTAAAACCCTTTCTAAATTGCATGACTTTTTGGACGCCTCTTTGTATCAATGTTTAAATGAGGTCATTAGCACACGTAATTGAGTGTGAAAAGGATCAACGGGCTCCTTCTGGTTACAACATATGCCTTTATTTTTAGTTTATAAAGGCAGTGTACATATTGAGGTTTTTCATTTGTTTTGCTCAAACATGGAGTGTTTATGGATCATTTCAACACAAAGCAGGCGGCATATTCTAACAGTGTAGTGGGTTTTAATTATATAAATTGTCGCAAAACATGCAATGCACGGCGATTTTAAATACCAGCCTAAAAACATACATGTAGCCTAAAGTAGTGGAGTAAATTCATTAAAAGGGAAGCCTAATATACTTTATGGAGCTGTGACCAGATTTAGTCAAGTAATGAACACATTTTTTATCTTTAGCTTCTCAAGAGACTGCAGTTAATTACACAGAAAAAAACTGTATGTTCACAAGGTGTCTTATGCGGAACAGCCACTGTTGGCTAAGGGAATTGAACAATTCAAAGGTCAATGTCTCTTTTGTAGAAATGCGACCCTAATTACTCTCACCATAATATCCATATGCTAACATTAATTCAGCTTATGCCTCAGGTTTTTGGAGAATTAATCGGCACTCGGTTGGCGTGTTAGCAGGCCTGGGGTTAATTGTGGCAGTTGAAATGGAAGAGAAAAGTCATTTTTTAGTCATTTTTGTCATCACATTGTTCCACAAGAGTATTCAGTATTAAAAATACCAGTAGGAAAGTTTTTTATAGGTGGTGTCACTAGAGTCAAATCCAACATGTGGTGTGAAAGCTCCAAATATGAATATGAAGTTCTCTGCTCATGCATCAAACAGTAGCATTCAACACTCCTCCTTTTTGTATTTTTTTGTGAGTTATGCGAATAACATTAACGTCTTTGCGCAATTCCTTGCTAATTAATCTTGAATCGAGGAAGCGGTTGGGCGCATTTGCATCATTTGGGCCTCCAGATTCACATAATTGGCCACGCCTGCCAGTTTACGTCTATTTAAGCTTTTGCAGTGACTTTGCTAGTGTAAATTGCCTAATTCGCGTCTGGTGTGAACAAAGCATTAAGGGCCGTGCACACTGCCAGTGACTCTGATTCTGGGCACTGTTAGTCTCCTGCTGCCAGGTTGTTAGAACCTTAGATTCGCTCGCCTAAATAGTGACTTTAAATATTCGACTTTAAATAGTGACAAACAAAACTTCATCATCTCAAATATTTAATGCCAAGGAAATCCTTAAGACATTGATTAAAAACTTTCTAAACATGCCTATCAATGTCTCACTCTCAGCATTTTTATCTGTGTCCAATAAATGCTCCAAAAACTATTACAAATCTGCCACGCACCCTGTTTATATATTTCATCATGTCTATGATTTAAGAATTAATCTATAATCTAACAAGTCACTATCAGAATACACTGAAATGAAACTGCTGATGAAATCAGCGGGAAAGGTTTTCATAGACAGACTGGATTCATATCACATTAGTAGCACGCAGTCTGTTTGATTACATTGTGGAATTGGGGTCTTGAGCTGAATTTGCATTATGTAGTAGAACAAAGAAACATGCAGCCTTCTGGGGAATGCTGTTAATTAGAAAAAAGATGAGGCCGGTGACTTTTACAGTCAGGTTTAAATCACACAAGCATGTCAGAGTGTGGGTGAAGTCTTGCTATACAACGCTTTGATGGTGCAGGTCTGACCCTTCTATTTCTTTATCAGCACCAAATGGAATTGCAAAAATATTTATGGTTTACAAAGAGGGTTAACCAAATTCACCGCTGAGCAGTTGTTCTGCCGAACATGCAGCTTGAAGCGCTTAAAGCAGCAGAACAAGCTGTTATACTGACCGTTTTATCATTCATAAGTACAATTTTATGAGATGACATTAAGATCAAGGGTCTCTCAACATGTAATAAACAATATACATAATAGAACTTTTGAAATAAAGGAACAGTAAGCAAAATAATTATCTTTCAACCGGCACTATTAAATCTAAGGGTTGTTAAAGAAACAGCTTTTGAAATTAAGTCGCATGTGGTGGTGAGATTGCAAATGGCAATCAACGGATCACTCCTACCCTCCCTATATACACTATATATATATATATTATAATTTATATGTAAACCCTTACCTTTTTGTTTATTTTCCGATGGAGATAACATATTTACAAGACATGCTGTAATGCAGTTTTTCCATTTAGAGCTGCTCTTTTGTGTAAATCTAGGAAATGCATACGGACATCAAACGTCCTCAGGTTATTATATGATAATAAAGTATTTTAATAATGATGATGATAATGTTTGATTGGTGTTATTATTTTAAAAGCGAATTAAACTTAAACTGCTTTAAGATCAAGGATAATATCCAACTGATCACAGCTATGCTTTACGAACAAGCTACATATTAAACAGTATTGAGCCCAGCATATCACTGTCGTCTGGATATCAAGACACCGTTTTACATAACAGTTGTCCACCAAAAATAAAAACCCTTTTTATTGTCTGAAAAACTTTGAACTGTCGTTAAAGACCCAGTTATTAATATTTATTAAGGAATTGTCTAGACCAAAAGAGTTTGCCCTTAATAAATCTTTAATTTTACGAGTTTACTTTGTTCCCCTTCTCGAATTAAAGGCAAATAAAACTTTTAAAACTTTAGGCTTTAGGCTAATATAAAACTGGTGAGTAGATTAATTCAAACAATAACCTACGGTAATTAAAATCTAGTCGCTTTGTTTCACTAAAGTCACTGTCACTAAACTATGGTGTGTGTTTTTTTGGGGGAAATCATGGTAATATCTTTCTATAATTATCTGATTTGACAGGTTTACCCAACATGCTGCAATATCAGTTTCCAGCTCTTCTGGAGTTCATTCTCTTGAAAGGATGATGTCAAGACATGAATCCACAAGCGTCACAGCTTCAGTCAGCCTGAAGTACGCTTCAAAGACAAAACCCAGAGCAGATTGGATCAGTACAGTTCTCTGAGGCGTAGTAATAACAGTTTCCTCTCTAGCGATGACTTGGGAACAATGAGTCCGAGTTCCTCAGACAACTGAGTTATTATCTACTGCAAGTTCATCACTGGAGTGACACACGACCCACAAGTTATTTTCTCCTTCTACACAAACATCAGTACAGTGACGGATAGAACTGTTTCAACACGAGCAGAGTCTGTACCAGAACAATGAAATGTAGATAGATATCAGCAGGTCCAGAGATCCAGATTTATACTGAACATGACCATGAAACTGTTAAGAGGGAGATCCATGGGCCAGCATGGCACTTTCTTGTATTTGATGACGGGTTTTAAGGTAAAGATGGACTATAATACCCCCAGAAAGCCTTTTTATACATATTAATAGTAACTGGAAACCTGGCTCATTCCTACTATTTGGTGGCATTCGAGTCCCCAAGACACAAGAGTGTTTGGGTTATTTATAAAAGTAATTATGCTATTTTTTAATCGTGTTTTTCATTATTAACTCCTCTTACCATAAAACACTGTCATATGTACTCCAAATTAAATTTTATTTAAAATTATTACTCTGATTTTTGGGACAGTATAATAAACTGTCCCCAGTCACGTTTGCGAAACTTCGCTAACAAATATAACTAACAAAAATCATAAATACTTCAAAATCATTGGGTAATTTTCTACAGAAAGCACAGGATGTTTCATCTTTGATCAGCTTTTTATTTATTATTATCAATTTAGAATAGTAAATTGGTTAAGCATAAATTCCCCCCCCCCAACCCCCGTTATGCTTATTCATACAATTTTTTTTTTAATTTTGAGAAATATTGTAAATAAACACATTAAAAATCCCTCTCTGTGATCAATATTTGCAAGTCTGTTGTTCACCACATGGACAGTAATGGCTGACTTTAGCATATTATGTCACTCCTGTTACCATCCACATCGTCTATGTTTTGGATAGTAATCTTGTATGGATTATTATATCATAATATCATGAGCTGGACCAATGTAATTCTCTTATCATTTAATCAGCCCTCATTTGGCTGAATTAAAAAAATTTCCCTGAAATGTCACAGAAAAAACAAACGAGCCCTTCGAAAAAAAAACTCATATCTGAAATGTTAGGTGTTTTTGCTTTTAATAATTTGTTGATAATTCATTTGCTGACCTCCTAGCTCCTCCAAGCCTGAATACAATTCTTTGTTGTTCAATGAAGATATTTTAATGAAGTTGTTTTGGGTAACCACTAACTTTCATTTTAGAACTCTGTCCTCATAGGGGTCAATGGTGTTTTAAAATGTCTTGGAAATAAACATTTATTGGATATCTTGACTTGTATTGAGCACAACAAAGAAATTGTATTTAAAAAAATCAAGATATTTTTTTAAATATCTCTACGTCACAAACTAATCCTGTTTTAATTGGTCTCCTACTCACTCCATAAACACAGGCAATGATTGACATGTGCAAGTGTACAGTACTGTCTCAACTTTAATGACACAAAGAGCTAAAGGAAAATATGTTTGTCTCTTAATAAAGAAGTGTTTTTTCGCCAAATTAGAAAGTGTTATGTGACCGTGCAGCTCAGACGCTGAGAGGTGATTTCACTACAGTTGATCTTACGGTTAAATGTCAAACCGGTTGCTGCACTGTTAACAACATGACCATAATCGACTAAACAACATCTAAAACTGTCATGAAAACTACGCACATGTGGTTTAACTACACAAATGTCCTTGTTTATCTAACACACGGTGTGGAATACATTTATATTTTCTACATTTGTCAGTAGCTTCTATCCAAAGCAGGTTATAAAGCATTATGGTTTGCATTTGTTTTGAGCCTTTGACTCTGTTGTGGCCAGCACCACGCTCATACCAATGTACTATGGGGAAAAACACATGAACAACAAATAATACACTGAGGAATTATGACCTCATAATGGATGGCCATGGTACTGAAGCAACTGATACACTCTTACTCTGAAACATCTCATCTAACAGCGCTTGATTATTTCGCCATCAATGAAGTAAATGTGCAAGCAACACACCCAGAGGAACATTTAATGCTCGTAAGTTTTGCTCCTTCATAGCTGGTGAGAGGTAATGGAGTTCTCACTTGTATCATTAAGCATCAGCTCAGATAATTAGGTCTAGCAGTGGCTAGTTAAGGACTCAGGGCTGTGTGCCATCATCCAGGCAGCACTATCATGTCCAGCGGCGTATTTGGCTTTTCATTTCTGCTGGGACAAAATCAAAATCAATCAACATAAGGCCACTACAAACGTCCCACACAGTTTATATTGAGCAAAATAGGCTAAAACCATCAACATCGCTCCTAGTCCCTGAATAATACTTCACACAGCTCACATAATAAGAAGTGACGTGACATACAGCTAAGTATGGTGACCCATACTCAGACATCGTGCTCTGCATTTAACCCATGCAAAGTACGCACGCACGCACGCACGCACGCACACACACACACACACACCAGTGAACACACACACACAAATACAGCGGTGAACACACACACCAAACGTGAACACACACACCAAACGTGAACACACACCCGGAGCAGTGGGTAGACATTTATGGGCCGGGGAGTAGTTGGGGGTTCGGTGTCTTGCTCAAGGGCCCATTAATCGTGTTTTTTCTGGCCCGAGCCTTGAACCAACAACCCGAGAGTTAGGAATCAAACTCTCTAACCACTAGACTACGACTTCCCTACAATATTATCATTATGTATGAAATATCATAAAACTAAAAACAAACAAAACAATATGCAATTATCGAGAATTGTGACCAGTCAAATGTCTTAAAAATAAAATCAAGCTAAGCAATTCTTTTGGTTAACAACTGGATCACTAGGTGCATGCATTTTTTTTTAAACTGTCTCCAAACTTTAATGGAGATTTCGTTAGAATAATGTCCCCCCTGTTACTCTTATGGAATCCATATGAACTCGGTCCCCTTGTCACTCCTGTAGTCACATGTCTTTCAGGAAGTGGCATATAATATTGAAGGGAATAATCTACAATAGCAAAGTACTATTTCCTTTTTTATCAGCTTTTTATTTCAAAATTTATTAAAGAATGCATGTTATGCTTATTAGTGCAGGAAACAAAATGTCTGCAGAATTTTGAGAAATATTCTTAATTAACACAATAAAAATCTTTCTCTGTGGTCAATATTTAAGCTTTTTGTTCACCACATGAAGAGAAATGTCAATAAGTTTAGCATAAAATGTCACTTCTGTTGCTGTTTTGCATAGTAATCTGGTGCAATTATTCTATCATAATATGTTGAGGTGGACCAGTTTATTTATATTATAGTTCAATAAACCCACCTTTTGCTGATATTATAAAATTATGGAAATGTAAACTTTCTCTAAGCAAAGCTACTACCCTATAATAATGCTTAATAGTAGGGATGAAGCGATATGGAAATTTCCACCATAACGATAACCAATAACTCTTTATATTTGGAGACCGATGTATAGGCAGAAAACTTTTTTGAAGCTGAAACAAAAGGCAAACACATACTGTGAACAATTGATTTCATTTTAAAACTGATATCTGAACTGTAGTAACTATAAATTTCTATGGCCAATTATTTTGTTCATGAAGTCTATTGCTTGATAAAAAATAAAACATAAATGAAGCAAGTGAAGATTAAATCCCTTGTGGCCAGTAGCAAGCATTAGAAGTGTTCCAGCCAGCAGAAATAATACCTAATTTATCAGCCTAAATATAACGACCTAATATTATTATTGGACCGATAATGATAATCCTAAACATAGCATTTATTAGCCAACATCGAGGAGGCTGCCGGTGTATCGCACATCCCTACTTTTAAACTATGATGGATTAAATTGTCCTATCTTTAAAGGAATAGTTTCCCCCGATTGTGACATGTCAAATCTCCCAAAAACAACATTGAGCAATGCATTTCTTTTGGTTACAAGTAAAAAATCCAGCAAGAACATCAAAAGTATTATTTGAAACTGTGTCCCTGCATTACTAGAGATGTCATGTCAATTGCGAATGTATTGTGTGTTTAGGGAGTTTAACACCATTTGACTTCAACACACGGACAGATATGATAAGTACCCTTCAGTTTCATGTTCCAAACCGATGGCAAAAGTTATGGATTGCTGCTTTAACTACTGTCGATAAAAGAGCATTAGAACCTGAATTAGATTGAGTCAACATGAAGTTCTCTTGAAAAGATACACATCAATCTCTTATCAAACTTTTGAGTAAGTTCTAAGACTTAATCATCATATCTCCTTATAATCTTATGTCATCTGCAAGCGCACTGAAAACATCTTTGGAATACAGACAATAATGGTTTCCGGTTGCACATAATAGATTTAGCTTTACTCAGCAGCTTTTATCTAAGTTTAAGTTACCAAATTGATGTTTGTTCAACAAAGATGATTACTTGACATTTCTAAACAAAATATTTTGAGGTATTATGACACAAATTTTTCTTTTAACAGAACCTAAGAACAGGCAACGCTTAACTGTAAAAAGTCTGTGGACAGGATTTCATGGGCGAATTGGCCAGTAAATAACTTGTGATTTAATGATGTCTAAAGTTGCATATTTAAAGAAAACTTTGCCAAGGCTTTGACTGCATGGGGGGAGTATATGACATAGAAATACTATGTCATTCATTCAAAACTTGGTTTTTAACAAATGGATCGCTTTCAACGTGATACCTCAACATGTTTAAACGTCTAAAGCACTTTTTTAATGCATGAAACAGCATTGAACTTCCTCTTTCAATACTATTAGATGTTTCTTCTTTGCTGTAAAACACATAAAACGATACTTAAGTAAGAAAATTGCTTTCAAACCGCATGATTTAGAACGATTTTGAAACAGCTCGTTCTTTAAGATTTTACACAGCAGATGTTTATAGACATGTTTCTATAGTGCTTATGGACAAACCTGTGATATTTGGGATTCACACAGTCCAAACTTTCATGACTTAAGTAAAATAACTGAATAAGAACAAATAACATGACCACATGTTTCAAAATGTTGTTGGTTTAGGTTAATATTAAATGAAGTAAATTGAACTCGTATCAAAATTTCTTCTTCAGAAATTTTCGTCAGAATTATATAGTTTAATAACACAAATGTCACTTGTAATGTAAAACATTTACATGCATCAAAACATCACCACGTGACATTTCCTTCCATGGATTTCTCCGATGCTTTTATCCACAGCATCTAAGAGTATAATTAAGTCTAGATTTTTCACTTCCCAGGGTCTCTGTGGATTTGATTTAAGATCTTTGTGTTGTTAGCGTACGTGCTCTTCCTGTTGAGCTCGATGGAAACTTATGAATAAGCTCTATTATGTAGAAGCGTGCTTTAGTTTAACAGAAAAACAGGAAATGAATGCCTTAATCTTAGTTTAAACAAAATGTTCTCTAGACATAATATGAAATACAGGAGCTGTATGCTCAATGAGACATGTAAAAACACTTACGGACAGAACTGAAGGTGTGTAAAGAAATATGGTCTGCGACAGAGACTGTACTTTTAAAAATATGAAACAGTTCCACTTATATTTAAGGTTACATAAGAAATATAATATATCATACACATTTTGTGGTGCAAATGTGCTTTGATACACCTTCAATTTACAAATAAGTTGTTACTGTAGTATTAGGGCAAGCAGAGGACATGCCCTGTACATCAACTTACCATTATAAATGGATATTATTTTTCCCAGATGTTTTCAGAGATGAAAGACAAGATATAAACACACACACACACACACACACACACACACACACACACACACACACACACACACACACACACACACACACACACACACACACACACACACACACACACACACACACACACACACACACACACACACACACACACACACACACACACACACACACACACACACACACACACACACACACACACACACACACACACACACACACACACACACACACACACACACACACACACACACACACATGTTAACAATAAAACCCATTTTTGACAAAGGAAAGTTAAGACTTGACATTTCGGACAATGTTCCTGCTCAGATTTCCCCAGATCACATCACAGTTATTATTTATAACAATAAAACTGAAATGCTCCTGGTTTAAATTGGTTAGACACATTCTATTTATAGCGTACCTCAATGACAACAAATTTCAATATGAAACAGTGGGTGATCCTCACCAGCTGCGCTTCTGCAGTTAGGAGCCCAAACGGATGCTTTTTTCCAGATATCACAGATCTCTCTAGGCAGAACTGACATTTGTCTTTATTGAGGTTCAGTCCAACCTCATTAATCTTGCTCAACACAGCACACAGGTCAGCATTGTGCAGTTAAGGTGATGCTCTATAGATGATCGTGTTGTCTGGGTAACACTGGACACCCTCCCTTATTATAAGATCCTTGAAGTCTACACAACGGACGTCTGTCTGACAACAGACGAGAAATAATCAGAGGCTCATTCTTCTCCATTTCATTTCTAGCTCTGAGCAAATGGGTTTGGTAGCACTCATCAGAACATTTAAAGTCCACCCGTGGTTGAGAAATTGTATGCCTTAACACAAATCTTGGAAGAGAAAATGACATTAAAGTAATAGTTTACTTAAAATAACTATTTACTCACATTTGAGTTGTTCCAAATCCATCAGCTGTCAGCCAAGATTTCAAAAGACTGTTGTGTTATAAATATCTCACTCTAGTTCTTCCAAATCTAATTACCTTTCTTAGTTCTCGTGAAGACGGAGAAAAACATTTCAATAAATACCATAATAGGAAAAATAACTACACATGATTTGTTCTGTTGAACACAAAAGAAGATGCTTTGAAGAATGTCGTTTTTATCTTACCTCTTATGGTAGTCAGTGGGAGCAAAGAACAGTTTGGTTACAAGCATTTGTCCAGATATCTTTATCTCTGTTTAAACAGAAATGATTCAGGTTTGGAACAACTTCACGACAGCAATATCATTTTGGGGTTACTATTGAAAATATACATTTGCACATGGTTTGTTTTAATGCATATTAAAAACACCACATACACTTACACAATATTAACAAGCGGACTTCACCACAGTGGGCTTTTGAAAATGCAAATCGACAAACTAACATTGTTCATATAAGGTCTATAAATGATTTATGTCTTCCTATTAAAACCTTCCACGATGTTATTACATGAGATCAATATAAGATGTGCATGAAAACCCTCTCAATTCTCTAGCTCTGTGCTGCTCTTGTCCTATTTCTTGATTTGTTTATTCACAGCCGGTCATAGCATGAAGTTTGCTCACGAAGACACAAGAAAAGCCCTTCAAACAGCCATCTTTTCATCTCCCATCAGGTGGCTTTGGTTCCTGTCTTAACATGTTTTACTCCACAGCTCGTTTTATGCCCAGACTTTTGAATCAATGTTGACGGACTAAAACTGGCTTTGCAAACATCAATGTCTTTTGAATCGTTGAATCAGACTCAGAATTTGACTTAAGTGGGGTTTACTTGTGACTTCTGCAGTCCGGTCACGTTCCATTTCACAAGGACTCTGAAGCCACATGTTGTGACAAGCTCATATAGTGCTGCCACATCCCGATATATAAATTCACCAACAGCTTGTGTCCTTTAGCAGGAACCATCCTACCAATCGGACAACCCAACGGTACTATCACATATACAAAGAAAAGGGAAAATGAGTTTCAGAAATCAAGGGACAATTTAATGGTGGCCCAGAAATGTAGAATACCTCCACAGGAAGCCAGACCCTATCCCCTTCCCTTTAGAAAATATACAGATTGCAAGGGTTCGACTTTCCGATACATTCTGGGATCTTTAGTTATAATTACAAAGGATCCGTATGGACGAAACGCCAATATGACACAATACTCGCGCATATTAGGCTATGCGTGTCTCCGTGTAGTTAGCGTCTTTAAGATGCTGCTGTATTGCTTTGGCCTGAATGGTCCAACAGAGCAGTAATGTTAAAGCACAAAGATCTTAATAGAGCCAGTGTTCACACTGTACGGAAGAATTTGCATGCATTATTGCCTCTGCATATTAAGCTGACGATGCAAAAATGTTTCAAAGTTGAATAAAAACACACTTGAAGTACTGGAAAAACTAAACACTTATACAACTAGATTTAAGTAACAATTAAGACTTTAAGCCATCCAATGTTTGGAATATTGTATCAGGGTAATGCTACTTTATATAAGATTAATAACTTTGAGTTTTATTGCTCTGAAAAAAGAAGTATGGACATTTTTCCAGCACTGTCTGAAAATAACAGTGTGTCTGGTTGGGACTTTGTTCGCTCATCAGTGACACCATTTCAATAAACCAGAAGACAATACCTACACGTAACAAACGGATTTCTATCTACCATTCTCTGTTACTTTTGAGGGTTAGTGAACCTTACTAGACATTTTGGGGAAGTGCAGCGCGATTCAGGCCGTGATGATGAATGTAGCTAATGGTTTTGCTGGATGTCTTTTCTTCTTTGTGCCACATGAATAGAGGATCATATAAGAGCAAGCTGATTTACGAATGAAATTCATTGTTCACATTTATTGATAGTTGCTGTGTGAAATCATTTTGGTTGAAAGTAAATTGAATATTTATCTTCCTACAGGGTAAGAAATCAAAATGTGAAGTAAAATAACAAATATGATGACAATAAGAAAGACATATTGTTGAGAGAGAGACAGAGAGATATGAAACATTTAATAAATGCCAAATGTAATGCACAAGCTATGAAAAGTTAAAAGCAAGTTGTGATTCTAATGATAGAGGGATCTTATCGTTCATTTATCCCTCGTTACAGTGGAATTAAAGACAGGGTATGTCACATTAAAAAATTGGTATCTGTCAGTCAGGAGACAAAAGTATTTTTCAAGCAGCGAAACTGTGAGACAATGAAAATAAATCTCTAAAGGAAGTCATGTGTTCACTATCTCTATGATTAAATATTTAACAAAAAGCCCATTACAAAGACAAACAGATAAGGGGGGTAGGCTAAATATGTTTATTTTATATCCAATATTTCATTTAGTATTTTATTAAACATTTTATTTTATATTTTATAAAATATTTTATTTTATAGTCCCTTACTTTTAACAAAAATATTCATTTTATTTTGCCCCTACATGTACAATAAATATTTAAATTTTTAATGACAAATAAAAATCCATTTCATGGGAAAGGCATCACACTAACAAATAAGTCCATTTATTAAATTTTTTTAAAATTATAAAATAAAAGCTAAAATAATAATAATAAATAAACACACATTTTAGGGAAATGGAATGTGTATTATAATTAAAACCATACCTTTCACCTCATTTTAAAATGTGCTTTTCATTCACTTTTATCCAGTCATTTGCCATCATGTTAAAGTCGCTATTGGACGGTTCTTTCGACATTCCCTGCCCTTTACAGAAAGAGGGGCAGATTTAGGAACAGATGCTGCACAGTGGCTGTCAAGGCGAGATTTATATATTTATCATCACATTCTGACTGTTTTTGGAGCTCAGTCCTAATGGGCAGCTCAGTCGTGTGTGGCACGCATCGGTCTCATAGTCTTTGTATTGATCTGTTTGGTAGCATCAGCACCAGCCAAATTGCTGCGGTCAGAGGTTCTGTAGCCAAGAATGCAGCGAGTATAACGTGCTGTTATTAGCTTGGCACGTCCTGAATGTTTAAGACCCTGGAGACCCGATTCTTGGCTCAATCACTGTGCAGAGACTCTACGCCAGATAAGCAATACTAGGATTAAAGATGCACAGGATTATAGGAAGGCTGTTCGTTCCTCTGACACTTGAATGAATGATATCATAAAATATGTAGATTTATGAAAGAATGATGGGGATAGCAATCAGCAATGATCTGTTATTGTTGGTCTAATATTTAAATAGACCAACAATTTAGGAGGATCTGATACTGATGAAACATGTGATAACTTGCTAAAGGATGCAAATATGAAGTTATATTAAAATGTTTTCAATAAAAAAATATATAGGCGTGCCATTCACTCAGCTATCATCAACTTTTAAAACTATTAAATATTTTAAATGATTTAGTTGATAGGTATAAACATCATTTTTATGTCCCAAGTATAATGACAAAAGTGACATTTTCCCTTAAATAAACAGCTTTTAATTGACTTGCTAGACAGCACAAACTGATGATCAGATAACCTACAGCTATGAACCGAAGGAAGAGCCCATCGCTCTCTGGCTGCACGCATGGTTTAAGATGAAACGTAAACTAGCATTTGTCAGAGAGATAATTATAGAATGGGGGATCTAGAGACGACTCATTGTGCCCTTTTAATCCATGCATTTGGTTGCCATGGCAAAGATAATAAAGAACTTTGGAGCAAAAACCATTACAGGGGTTTCAGGAATGTAAAGCAGGTACCGTATGTTGTTTTCCTTCGATGCAGGCTACAGGACATTTGACTCTGTATTAGTTTTCTGCATAGATATAAGATGAATAATTGAACCTTTTTTATTTTTTGTCCAAGGGAAGAAAGGATTCACAGGATTAATTGTGCTGGATTAAATCTGGAATGGTTTGATGAGTTTTTACACATACGCACACGCACACACTCATAGATAAAGTAGTGATCAAATATAATTGAAAAATAATAATCACAATCTTGTGGTAATCTCTCCGAAATCATATGAAATTGACACCTTGTGAAAGTAATATTTATATTAGATGAGGAGTTCTAAGTAACTTCATTCTTGCTTTTTACACTGTGCAACAGAATATAAAGACAGCATATTAAGATTTTTCTGTAACATCAAATTGAAATAATACATGTGGCAGTAATAAATATTGAGAAGGATGTGTTGATAAAAGAGGGAACATGATATGAATAAACATTACAGCTCATCATATATATCAATATTTCTTGTGAATCTATGTGCACAGAGCTCTGAGACACCAGTGTGTTAAAAGAAGAACACAATTCGGTGTCTAACAAAGCACACAGTTTTTCTTGTGGTTTTGGCTCGGGATTCTGATGAGAGAAGTCCTTGGAGCTTGAACCTTACAGCGCAAACACGATCAATTATGGATCAAATAGATGAGCCTATCTTTAATTTATTCAGCGCCGAAGCTAGATACTTTATTTAAAATCTTGGCAAGCCCAACTTTTCTGTGTAATGTCCCGGTGAACATTTCCTGCCTTTAGTATGTTTGCCTGATAAAACTGGTAATAAGCCTAGCACATTTACACGACTATCCCCGGATCCTGCTGAAATTCATGATTGTGCATGGAGAACAAATGAAGAAAGATACAATCTTCTCTCACTCGGTCTATAGGAGAAAAGAAATGAGACATTCAAGATTTTATTTAGGATTATTCTTTATTGTGTGTGTGTGTGTGTGTGTGCGTGCATGCGTGTGTGTTATCTGTAGTTGTGTTACTTCTTGAAAACTAAAGATGAAAAACTAATACTTTCCATGTATTGTTTTTTTATTTGGCACTGTTAATCTAATAAAGCCAATAACTCCCATTCATGTTTATAACAACATCAGAGAAAAGGGATGCAAATCTAGGCCATGAGACCGTTATAATCTCTCATCTGTACACCCACTTTAGACTTGCGACATTGGGATTGTCAATAACTGTGATATGAATAACTGGAATTATTGATATCGTGGTAACACTACACATATGAAAAGATGTGTTAATAATTCAGTGCCAATATCTGCCTCAGACTTACAACTTAGTGCTGTAAATGCACCCATTGAACAGATGGTTGGGAACTCTCTTCTTCTCTATACTTTATTTAAAGTGTGATTAAAAATAAAATATATTATTAAGTAACTTAAAATGACTGTATCGTTCTCCATTTATTTTCTTCTCCCTCTCTTACATTCCCTCTCTTAGAGAGTTTCCTTTGGTGAACTCATGTGTTTATCTATGACCTATCATCACATATATTTCACTTATCTCCCTCATTAATGAAAGTAATGCAAACCACCAGCACGAGCATTCACTTAAATCCTATTATTTAAACAGTTTTTGTGTCCGTACACGTGCTGGATGTCATCATCACACCATTCTAATTCCCATTTGGTGAACATTGCACAACATGCATCGCTCAAACTCAAAAATCTTTCATCTTTCTATTAGTGCAGACACACAGAATATAATGCATGCTTCAAGCTTTTGATTTTAACACTTTGTACGTTTTAATTGTATCTAAAAATAACTTTTCATAAAACAATGTTCACCAAGAACAAAAAGTTAAACCTTTTGATGACATAATTTTTATATTTTAAACCATATGTCCCATACTAACTTCTTGTTTAGGTGGAACATATCAAGTGGTCTCTTAAGTCTCTATCGAAACTCTCTAGAATACATTTTATTATCCAGCTAATATCTGATTTAAAACGATCCTTTTTTATCTAAAATATGGGATAGCATTGGATGTTTGCATTTAATATTCAGTGGCTGTGAATTTTCTGATACATTTTCATAAATACAGGCAACTTTTGGGGGTCTTCTTTGTTTCATTCATGTTCTAGTTCTATAATTTAATCTCCAAGTTCAAGTTCAAGTTCAAGTCTGCTTTATTGTCAATTCTTTCACATGTACAGTACATACATACAAAGAATCGAAATTTCGTTACTCTCAGTCCCCCGGTGCGTACACGTAACACTAAGTAAATAGATAAAAGATAAAATAAAAATAAAAATAAAAAACTATACCTATAAAAAACTATACTCCAACACCATAAACAAGCATTACTGCATAAGTATGCCTTTGTTGCCCAACTTAATTTGACTTCGGCAAAAGATTGGTCCCTGTATATAATTTTTAAAAACAAGCAATATAAAAAGCAAGTAAATGACCTCAGCTAGCAAGTTAAAAGTAAAGCCAGTATTATTTGGGGATTCCAAGAGAACCATTACTTGTCTAGTCCTAAATGCAAAATATACCTTAGGAATATGGAATAAAGGCTTTCAGTGGTAATGTTTCCACAACATATACATAATCGTAAAACAACAAAATAATAATTCATGCAAACTTTTGTGGAATATGTTGGCTCATATAAATGTAGTCAATGAGTACTCCCCCGCATTACAGTCTAATGACAATAGCCTTCTTTGTTTACATCAACCCGTATCCTCTCTTACCTGCATTCCTACACAAACCCTTCATTAGCACAGTACATACAGTACGCCTGCCCACATCTGCCACTGCATACTTGAGCAATCATGAGCAGTGACAAATATCGCCAATTGTGGGTTTATGTCTCGAATAACTGGGAGTGAGTCTTCAGCACACATACCAGGTGCTCGCGTCTGACTCTCGCTCCCAGCCAGAGAGTCTAAAATGAAGAGTTGAGCATCCGAGTAAACCCCACAGATGCAGGGTCCATCTGGTGCAGGAAGGGGAATTATGTAAATGTGCCCATGTGAGATGAAAGCGAGGAGACATGATCATTGGGGTGAATTGGGCTGCTTTGGGTCTGAGGAGACCGCAAACAGAGACTTCATAACAGGAAAGCTCCAGAAGACTGAAATGAAAAGGCAAATAAAAGGGCTCTTCAAAGAAAATGTAAAGCCAATTCATCTGCTTTTATGAAAAAAGTTATTGGATCAATGTGTGAAAATATGAGCTGGTGTTGGTAAATTGGACACTATTACAGCATAAACTATTTTCCAGTTTCCTAGTATACTGTCCACCAAAGACGGAAGAGAAAACAGGAATTCTCTGTCATAACTTGTTAGACCTTTCTGGTATTTTTGCAGGAATAAAAATTGTGAGGTAACTTAATTAAGGTTACCAAGCACCAAAGGATTTCCAACAGCCCATCTCCTACTGTAATCTTTAAAAAGGGCTCCATGTTCAAATGACCAGCAGGGTTGATCACTAGCTTATATTGTATTTTAGATGCTGTTCTCCAAGATGTAATGTTGCTAAGGCCCTCGCCAGGCTCCTTAATGAACTAAAGTCTTGTTTTAACCGTAGGAACTTTCACCTGGAACCATAGAAGGGACTTCAGGGTGGTCCATAATGTTTTCCCTATCGGAACAAGGAAACAAAGAGGTCCTTTGGTGTTAAACAGGATAACAATGCATTCTGATTGTTTGACAGCAATGCAGTGTCTTACAAAAAATGATGATCGTTTTGATCACATTCAAAGACATTACCATGCTTCTATAGTATCATCACCTCCAGGACTGGGGGAGCATTGACTAATTTGCAAACTAACTTCACTGTACTTTCGACCTTGATGGAAATGCAGACAGCAACAGGTCTGGGTGAAAAAAAAGTACTCTCAACCATGATCTTTTTGATCATTCAGCCTCCCGAAAAATATCAAAAGGACATAGGATGGCAATATTGGACTCTCATCTTTAAACCAGCCCAAATCATTCAAATTCTTGCTATAGAACAATCGTGATAGTCAGAAAACAACGAAATATAATGTTAATCCTGCATTTGGCAGTACATGTATGATTCTACATGGTTAAAAAATATGTGAGTAACAAAGATTTTCAAGGAAAAAATAGCCAGATAAGATTGAACAAAAGGTCAGCACCTCAAAATAAATTAGCAGAGGGCCAATTGCTTCCTCCCACCAGACATAGCATGAGCAGCCTAGATTAAAGATCTGCGCCCTGAAAGATCAATACAAAGCCGGGCAAACTATTGGAGTCTCTTTAATGCTTAATTAGCCTCTTTGATGAACAGCCATCTCTCCAACTCCCTCTGTGATCTATTAGCAACAGAGAATATTCATAAAGTGCCTACATCTGCTTTGTTGATCGAAAAATCCTGTAAATATTACGGCAGGTATTTCTTCGGTCGAGCCTTCTGAGCAGGTCGGTAAGCTTTGGATGGGACTAACTCAACACTCTGAAATATTCCAAGGGATCGTGATGGGGGTGATCTATCACGTGATTTTTGTACTTTACGGCGGGATGTTTTGTTAGATACAGGGACTTGAAAAGTTAAGGCTTGTTAAAACATCTCTTATGTGGAAAGTATAGTTCAAGTTCAAGTTCAAGTCTGCTTTATTGTCAATTCTTCCACATGTAGAGTAAATACATACAGAGAATCGACATTGCGTTACTCTCAGTCCCCTGGTGCATGCAGATAACACTAACAGTAAATAAGATAAAACTATACAACTATACAATAAGGGAATGTGAAGAAAAAAAGTTCTAGCTCAGACCTTATCCAAATATTAGCAGTTTGAAACAAAGCAATGTAAAATTCAAGTTTAACTTCAGAAACAAATGTATCAACACAATGTTTCTTTAAATGTATTAGTGATAAATTAATGGCTTAATAAAGAGAAAAAGATCAAGGGACATTGCTTGCCTGTTTCACCCAACTTAATTTTATGAGTTCGCCTTTGCATTTGGCAGTACATGTATGATTCTACATGGTTAAAAAATATGTGAGTAACAAAGATTTTCAAGGAAAAAATAGCCAGATAATATTGAACAAAAGGTCAGCACCTCAAAATAAATTAGCAGAGGGCCAATTGCTTCCTCCCACCAGACATAGCATTAGCAGCCTAGATTAAAGATCTGCGCCAGGTCAGCTTGGACATTTTACATTTACATTTACATTTACATTTAGTCATTTAGCAGACGCTTTTATCCAAAGCGACTTACAATAGTCGAGGAGACAATGAAGCGGTAAATAGCCGATACAACAATAGGTGAACAAGTGCGACAACAATGTTACCGAGTTACACAGAGAGTGAAGTTACAAAAAAGGTTTTTTTTTTTTGATAGAGTGAGTAGTTAGAAAAGAAGTGAGTTAGTGAGATAGGTGTAGCCGGAAAAGATGAGTTTTTAGGTGTTTTTTGAAGATAGAGACCGAGTCTGACAAGCGTGAAGCCAGAGGCAGATCGTTCCACCATCGAGGAACTGAAGCAGAGAACGTTCGAGAGAGAGATTTCTTCCCTTTTTGAGCTGGTACCACAAGTCTCAGCTCATTTGCGGAGCGCAGAGATCTTGAGGGCCTATATCTTTGCATTAGTGAGTTAAGGTAAGTGGGTGCTGAACCGGTGGTGGTCTTGTAGGCAATGAGAAGACATTTAAATTCAATGCGGGCTGCTACAGGAAGCCAATGCAGTTTTATGAAGAGAGGTGTTACATGGGTCCTTTTTGGTTCCTTGAACACCACTCTTGCCACTGCATTTTGAATCATCTGCAGAGGTTTAGTTGTGCACATCGGGAGTCCAGCAAGCAGCGCATTGCAGTAGTCTAGCCTGGACAGGACCAAAGCTTGAACCAGGATTTGTGTGGAGTGTTCTGTGAGAAACTGTCTGGTCTTCCTGATGTTGTAAAGCATGAATCTGCAGGATCTGACAGTCGCGGCAACATGTTCTGTGAAGTTGAGCTGATCATCGATGATTACTCCCAAGTTTCTCGCAGACCTGGAGGGCACAATGGTTGATGCTCCTAGTTGGATCGAGAGATCGTGACGAGTCTTCGAGTCGTTTTATAGAGGAGTTCGATGTTCTCCTGTCATCGTTTCCGGAGGATGGGACACCTCTTGTGATCCTAGGAGATTTCAACATCCACCTGGAGAAATCCTCAGCTACTGACCTGCACAACCTCACTGCATCGTTTGACCTCACTTGCATGCCCACGTCGCCGACCCACAAGTTCGGTAACACACTTGATCTTGTCTACACACGCTACTGCTCCACGTATCACACTCAAGTAACACCGCTGCACACATCAGATCATTTTCTCGTCACACTTCACCTCGACGTGACAACATCCGACACTCCTTCCCCTTCCTCCCTTGTTACCTTCAGGCGTAACCTACACACGCTCTCTCCTCTCACCCTATCCTCTGCTGTTTCCTCTATGCTCCCTCCTCCTGATCAGTTTGCTCTACTTAGCACTGACAATGCCACTCACCTCCTATGCTCTACACTAACATCCTGCTTGGACAATTTATGCCCGCTTACATCTCGACCAGCCCGTGCCAGACCTTCAACACCTTGGCTCTCTGATGTCCTTCGGGAACACAGAACCAAGCTCAGAGCAGCTGAGAGAAAATGGCGCAAATCTAATGACCCTGCAGATCTCTCTCTCTATCAAACTCTTCTCTCTTCTTTCTCTGAGGATGTCTCAGTCGCTAAGACTCAGTTCTACCAGGCAAAAGTAAACAGCTCAACTGACTCTCGCGCTCTCTTTAAAACCTTCTCTGCTCTACTCTGTCCTCCCACCCCCCCTCCCTCGTCGGACCTAACAGCTGATGACTTTGCTTCCTTCTTTGTGAAGAAGACCACCGCTATCAGCAATCAGTTCTCCGCTCCACCACCGCTGGACCATATTCCGGCTCCTTTGACCACCTCCCTCTGCTCTTTCTCTCCGTTGACTGAAAACGACGCTGCGAGAATCATTGTGTCGAATCACCCTACTACCTGCTCGCTGGACCCCATCCCCACCCATCTCCTGAAAGACATCTCTCCTTCGGTCATTCCTGCAATTACTCACATCATCAACTCATCGCTCGACTCCGGCACATTTCCTACTGCTTTCAAAGAAGCCCGGATCACCCCGCTGTTGAAGAAACCCTCGCTGAATTCCGCACTTCTAGAGAACTACAGACCAGTCTCTCTACTGCCATTCATCGGAAAGACCATGGAACGTGTCGTCTCAGATCAACTTTCGGCCTATCTTACTCTACACAACCTCTTGGACAGCAACCAGTCAAGCTTCAAGAAAGGACATTCTACAGAGACAGCTCTGCTCTCTGTTGTTGAAGACCTACAACTGGCAAGGGCGGCCTCCATGTCATCCGTTCTCATCCTGCTAGACTTATCCGCTGCTTTTGACTCCGTTAACCACAGTATTCTCCCTTCGACTCTCAAGGAAATGGGCGTCTCCGACAAGGCTCTCCAATGGTTCGTATCCTCTTGACACCGGTGTACCTCAGGATTCAGTTCTTGGTCCGTTGCTCTTCTCGGTTTACATGACATCACTGGGATCAGTCATTCGTAAGCATAGCTTCTCCTACCACTGTTATGCGGATGACACGCAACTACACCTTGCGTTTCATCCGGAAGATCAGACGATTTCGACCCGAGTCTCAGCATGTCTGAGCGACATCTCCCTCTGGATGAAGCAACACCACCTACAACTTAATCTTGCGAAAACGGAACATCTTGTCATCCCTGCCGACCCAAAGACTCGTCACGATCTCTCTATCCAACTAGGAGCATCAACCATTGTACCCTCCAGGTCTGCGAGAAACTTGGGAGTAATCATAGATGATCAGCTCAACTTCACAGATCATGTTGCCGCGACTATCAGATCCTGCAGATTCATGCTTTACAACATCTATCTTCAAAAAAACTCATCTTTTCCGGCTACATCTAACTCACTAACTCACTACTTTTCTAACTACTCACTCTATCAAAAAAAAAAAAAATGTATATATGTATATATATATACTTTTTGTAACTTCGCTCTCTGTGTAACTCGGTAGCATTGTTGTAGCACTTGTCGACCTATTGTTGTATTGGCTATTTACCGCTTCATTGTCTCCTCGACTATTGTAAGTCGCTTTGGATAAAAGTGTCTGCTAAATGACTAAATGTAATGTAAAATGTAATAATGAAATGTGGCGGCAAGAATGTTAAGGGGTTTTGGAGTGACGTCCAGGGAGAGGGCTCCGAGATCGGTATACTTTACTGACCTCAGAGCACCCCCCCTTGTCTGGGAGAGGGCTCAGAGCTTGGTCTTTGCTAGAACCCAGAACAGGCCCCCCAAATTTCGAGCTAAGGTAGAAAACCATTGACCGGGTGGAGGTGGGGAAGGAGGAGGGATGCTGAGAGAATGAAGTTTAGAGGGCATGTCTATACTTAAAAGGTGCTTCCTCTTACGCTGATTGGATAGATTATGTGATGGCTTATGACGGGCAGCTGAGTAATTATTTGCACGTGTTCCTCCCAACTTTGTTAGTAAGACTTCATGTGTCAAGAATCTGTCCGCTGTTCCACGCCTCCAACGTCAACATATTTCGGTAACTTTGATTAACTTAGATTGGACCTGAAAATCCCTTTAGTTTCCAGCTGGATACTGTCGTAAAATGAAGCTCTATAAAGTTGCTATTCCTTGCGGCTCCTTCGTTTCAGCAACATCTGTTTTATCTGCTATCACAGGCAACAGTCTGGAAAAAAAACCTGTCTCCGTTTCAAAAGTTACACTTTACCTGGAACTGCTTTTTCAAAGAGCTGAAGGGTAGAAGTCTAGATGCACACTAAACCTTTTACTTCCTGTAGACGTGGGACTGCGGGGGCTTTGTTTTGCACTTCAGACTGCATACTTTTATCAATATCCGGTCGGATTCCAAATTGCTTGAAATGACACCAAACAGAATCAGATGACTTCAAGAAGAAAACATCGAGAGCAGCTGATGCAATTCTTGGTACAGAGATGACTAAATGTGCATTGCTGTAATAAAAAGTATGTATGAAGAATTATTAGAATTACTATTATTGTTAGTGGTGACATGTCTAATTCATTTCAACATCTTATTCCGTTGTGTCTTACTATACACTTCAAATGAAGTCATTTAAGTTCCTATATTGTAGTGAACACAGGCCCAGCAGGTTGGTGTCTCCTGGTGTTATGCATGCTTGTTTCAGGTCTAATTACTGAGAGAAGACTATCAACATATTATACAGCTGCCAGGAGGTGCTTAAGGTGCCAATTGGCCTCGATTACAAAATCTATTTTTACTGATGAAATCACAAATTATGTAATGAGACCGCCCCACTAGGACAGACTGATCTAGCTAGTATTGGCCAGTTAACACAACAGTTAACAGCAGAATTAAAATGTCCATCTATAGAGCTGTATATAAAAATAATCATTAAAGGAAGGGAACCAAGCCTTTGGGAACCACTGACATGTGCTTTTGGAGCTTTAACAAGGTAACACATATTTTATGCATTCTGACTGATTTCAGACAGATAAAATCCCGCCCCACGCACCAATCAGAGAGCTCGGAAGAACACGAGCATCAGAGGGTACATTCCAGGAGAAGACCTGGTGAGGAGAGACAGGAAGCAACCAGGTAAATAATAAAACTAATGATTCATTCTGTTAACATTTAAAGACATTTATGTATAGTTGAGGTCTCAAAGAATGCATTTTGTAATATTATTGTTTGTTACTATTTGAAAGGCGCTTTGACATGAGACTGTGTGGGATACCCCATGTTTAATAAGCATGTAAAGTGAATTCTTAAAAGGAATACATTTGAGTCTGCATAAATGTTCACTTCATGCTTTTTCAGACATTTCTTAAGAGAAACATGTTTAATTCCTTCATAGTAGATCATTTTAGTCATTGAAACTAGGCTGCGGCCATCAAAATGACATGTTTAAACCTTTTTACCTTTTAAAATAACTTTTGCGGCCTTAAAACAGCTTGACTGTAGCTTTAAAACTCTGCTTCATTAAGTACACACAGTATATGAATATGCAAATTAGCTCTGCCTTCAATTAAACATATTTTTGACAGTTATAAACCACTCTGTAATATTTCACAAATGTTATGTTAAAACCATTATTCAAAACAATTTACAACAAGATATATCAATCATGTTTCTTGTTAAATATTTTGTAACAATAGGTAACATTCTTACGGCAAATGGGCTCTGGGAATGCCATTTATTATTGACCGTGTCAGTCTTTTCCCTAACCAAAATAAATCGACACACATGCACACACACACCAAATACCAAAAGAGGCAATCAATATCTCACAAAAACTCCTAACAATAGATTACAAAATGGCTCGCATGCAGAGCCCTCTCCTGAATTCCCTCTTCACCTACAGTATGACTGCAGACCGCCCACAGCTCCAACTCTATTATCCAATACGCCCATGATACCGCAGTGATCGGGCTTATTAACAGCGATAATGCCTCTGCCAAAATAGAAGAGGTTATAGAAACTGGGCTGGAAAGGCAAAGACAAAATCTCTACCAGCTATCAAAGTTCATTTAAATCAAGTGCAAACATTTGTTGTCAGTTTGTGTATTCAATAAGCATCAAACAGATGCCATTGATGGTGTGACGAGTATCACACCCTACCAGTATAGTTCTACTAATGTCCTTCAATGTTTTTACTTTAACCTGTAATCTTTCCACAGATTTGAATCATATGAAACCTGCATTCTAAGACTGAACGTTCTAGACTTGCTTTCCATTTCCACTTTAATATCCATTAACAGCATGTCATCCATCAGAGCAGTGTGTTTTATATCTGCTTCCAACAATCTCTGAATCCATATTTTTATAAATTGTAGGAAAAAAACATGTGTAGAACTTAACGTTCACATTCCCAACATTAGGTCATAAATGCTGTGAACGGCACCTGCTGAATGAATTCTGAGGTACGCTGTAGTCTGTACAGTGTACATTACAGGTGTTAATAATACAGTGACTTTTTTAAAGAAGGCAGGTTCTCGACTCATTCTCACACCATTAGTATGGCACATTTTATGACAATAGGCACTTGAAACAAACTGAATGCAATTAATGGTTTAGATTGGTGGCCAACCGAAACAGGAAGTGACGTGCTTAACCTTTAATAATACTAAAAAAGAATTCTATTAAAATAAATTAAATATGACATCATCACATTTCAGTTGAAAGGTATGACGTGTCTTGTGTTGGCTTAGGTTTATAAAACCCTTTATCTTTCAGAAGTTCTAAAACACAGCAACCTACAACATAACATCACCAGGATCCCATTCAGAGTATATTAAACACCAAAAACATCACATTTCTTTCATTGTACTCTATGATAACTCTTTAGCCACACTTATGTGCACTTTCACAGTTATCTGAAGACATGTTCACCACCAAATAACTATTACAATTCACCCCAAACCCACATTTGCTAACAAGCAAGCATCACAGTTTCACAAGATGTTCCAGGCCGTTCTGAGACAGTGGGATGATGCACATTGCCATCACGACTGCAAAGGTCAAGAGATCTTACACAGTGTAGCAATATTTATCAGCATTTATGTTTTGATATTTCCCTTTTAAAGTGTGCAGTGGCCCAAAACATTACAACTGCATTTTAGTCCCATTTTACAATTCATATCATTTTGGCTTTACGCAACAATACAAATAGACCAAGAAGCATCTTAATCTTACGATAGATCTTTTCTCGAAGCCAATTTTTTCAAGGCAATTAGGTTTTAAAGCTTCAGTCCCAGAGGAGGACACATTTCAGATGGAGATACATCTAGGGTCTTTTTCTCTCATCCTGTGCATTTACTCCCTCAAACCAATGTTATATTTCATCTATGTACTTTGCTCTCAGTTATTTAAAAGGTCTGAACATTTTATCTTTCACCCATTATATTGACTCTATACCGACAGTTTTCCTATGTGTCAAAGCAAATGAGAAAAAAAAACATTAGACTGCCAATGAAGAAGAGTGCTTTTATTACAGACACTCTTTAAGCCTGATGTGTGACTTCTTTACAAACTTCTCCACTTTTGTGTGTAGTAAGTAGGTTGTCTTGTTCCAGAACATACACCAACCACTTGATGAGAAGTTTGAAGAATTTCACGACATAAACAAATGGTTGATGATAAAGTAACAGCATGATTCATCATGATTCTTCTCAAGGTCGTTCTCAGGTGAAGGGGACTTTAAATCCCTTCCCAGGGGAAACGAACTCAGTTCCCTCTTCCATGAATCGAAATATGTTCTGGAATTAGTTTCATAAACCAATTATTATATAATATAGTTATATACACGGTACTATAAACTTTTTTGTTTTTAACTGTGTTTTGTATTTTTAATAAAGTATACAATTGTTCGGAAAATATTGTATCCGTGGATGTTCTGCTTTTTGTGTTAAATATTTTCCTCAGTCATTGCTTAAAACTTTCACCGGACAACCAAACAAACCTTTAGTCTTTATTATAAATGATGAACATTAGTTTTTCTATCTTTTAAAATGATTGTGCTATTAATTTAATAAAAGTAATCCCACTTGGTCTGAGTTTGACATTTTGTTATCTAATGCAATGACATTTATTTTTGTGTGTTTCCAAACATCTTTTGAGACCACTTTATATTCAAGAAGAGCGTTTCTTCTTACCCACTCAATATTCATCTCAGTCTGTGGTTTTCATGATAAATAATTTTAGTCATAGTAACAAGCTGTGAAATCTTTGAACGTTTTGTAATAATTTTAATGGTTGTGCATTAGAAGTGGTGTTCCCTTACCTACAGGCACTTGTAAGAGCTGATCTTTATTAAAACAGATTTGTTCGACAGATTATCATTATCATTTATATTTCTTCTTTTTTAAGAGTGTCATAATGCATTTATACAACAGTTCGATGGGACCGGTGTACATGAATCACAAACAACATGGCAATATTGGAGGATCTTGGGGACTACTTTCTTTTGGGCGCTGAATTCCAGTGCAGCAAAACCCGTTAAACAAGCCTCAGTAACTAATTCTACACCATCATCTTGCTCAAATAAATACAGTGAAGTTACAGAGATAGCCAGATATGCGTGTGAATTTACAATACATAAAGAATGCGTTTCAACTTTCCATTTTTTAAATGTCATTGCCCATGTTTGCAGAGAGTCTTGTTCTGTTTATCTTCTTCTAATATGATGAATTGCAACCAATTTTTTTTAATAGTCACAAATGAATGACTATATAAAAGATCGACTATATAAATTAACGACTATGAACCATGAACCCTGATCTTTCCTTAATATCCTAATGATTTTTGCCATGAAAGAAAAAGGAAACACTTTGACACAAACAAAGGCTATTGCTGAAAACATACATGTGCTGCATGTGACTTGTGGTTCAAGGTCACGAATAAGCCAGGATTTTACGTCATCGCACTTGTGCAGAAGTTTCTACTTTCACTTTTAATCCAATAAGGTGTCTATATCCTCTCCATCGGAATAGAAAAGGTTTAAACGATCCATTACAATCCCAACAAAATCTCTCTCAAAATCAAAATATCTTTTAAGCAACAAAGTTTAAAGGTTATCAATCCAAATATAATTACGATGGTTAATATGATTAAAAATTACATTTGATCACTGAATATTTATTCTTCTCAAATAGTGACAATGCACTGCTAGTTCACACAATAACATTAACTTAGTGTTAAAAACCTTCAGACATGTTGTAGATATTTTTTAAGTGCCAACATTTAAATTTTGCTTAAATGTGTTCTAAATGCTTTATCTTCTTTTGTTTTATACAATTGACATCAAGATTCATCAAAAGTAAATAATAGCCGAAATCAACACATGAGACAGAATGCAAATATCAGCCCGCTTTAGTCCTCATGTAGCCTTTTTTACATGTGAATACATTTGTTTGAAATTGTATGCAGCTGGCATTGTTTTGTTTGGGATGGGATGGGATGCTTAAAATACCCAGAAGTGCATGGCCTAGCCTGCTCCACCTGTGCAGCTGTGCGCTCTGTCAGCTGTGAGCGTGAATCCGGCTGTTTGGAGGCTTGCAGTCTCCCGCTGAACGGATTCAGGTCAGGCAGTTCTTATTTGCTCAGGTATTCTCATCAGTCGAGCCTGAACATGCTAATATATTCCCAAATATTGCGTAACAACGGGCATGAACAAACTCATTTAACAAGATTGGGTTGATATGTGTCATGAATATCAAGATCCAGACTGCATCTGTCATAGCACCAGTGCAGATCCCTGCAGAAGCTTAACTAACTTAACCGTGTGTCGTTTACTATGAGTGCACAATTTCTCTGACAGCAAATAAATATAGTTTTCAAAAGGTTGTTTGCACTTCAAAAAACATCATATCCTGATCAGCAGAGCATCTGAATCTTTATTACTCCATCTTTTCCGTTCACCCAGACGATTATTCCTCAGTTTGGCAAAAAGTTGGCTGTAATTATCAGGAGCGAATCTAATTAGCCGTTGATGTCACACTGAATCCCACGGGAGTGGAACCAAGTTTGGACAGTTTCCAACCGGGTGCCCATGCTGAAATGCATCGTACCCATTTAAAACCCAGCATGTCGGCAAAACAAAATCAACAAGTGGGTGGTGACAACTGAAAAGCTAATTTAGGTCTGAAAGAAATAATGGAAATAAACCTTCGCTCTGTAAGACATATGCCAAAGTTGAGTCAATCAAGCTCATGCTGAGTGAATAATTTATATTTAGTGTTCAACATGCCGGGAGCATCGGGTCATGCGAGTCACTTGTGTCACTTTAATTGGTAACGGTGAGCGTGTCATGCCGATAAGCCTGGCTACAGAAAGCAGGTTGATCTGAGTCGCTGCCAAATGTCACTGTGGGTTCAGGTGGCCGAAGTCGCTGGGAAAACAATGATGGGCGTGCGATGACATTTGCACTGGCGGAGGGAGTCCTGTATCAGTATATCGCATTTCATTTCAGAATAAAGAGAAACATGACCTCTGAAACGTGAAGCATTTCTTCGCCAAGTTTAACAGGGAACAAAGTCAAGCAATGGGCTGGCTGTCACTTTTTTACTGTGGAGGCACTTACTAAACAGGAAATGATAAAGAGGATATGCTGACTTAACCTAAGACTGCCCATTTAAGCAGCCATTGGTCAGTTGGGGCTAACCATTAGGCCTTACAAAGATCTATCAATATCGAAGTCATTTCTTCAGTGACGAATTCACCACAATGTCCATTGAATCATTGATCCTGACGATTATTATCATTACTGACAAATGTCAAGGGTGTCTGGTACTGTTCAATGATTGATGAGAAAAAATAAATGCCTGTTGTGTGCAAACCCAAAGATTCAGTAACATGTTATTTAGGCTTCTGAACGTATCTACAAACGTTTTCTAAAGTATTAATATTCGGACATTATATCAAAAAGCAGTCCATGACTCTCTGTGTGTAGATGAGGTGTGACAATATGCAGTAAATGGAAATTCCTATAAGAAATCACACTGCAATACCATTATATTGGTGTATAAGAGTACCTTTCTGAAGGTTTCCGAACAACAACTGAATATAGTTTATGAATAACAGTTGGTTTTCCCAAAGCTCAGTGGTTAGAGTTTTGTGCTACCAATGGCATTCCAAGGTCACGGGTTTGATCCCAGTTATTGCACCTACTAAGAATAACATGTACAAGTACAATTCAACTCGAGTCACTTCAAAAAAGTGTCTGCCAAATGAATAAATGTAAATGTAATTTCCAGGATTAGGTTTTATACAAAGCCTATGTGCATGGATTCCATTAAAGTGAACACTGCTTTTTATTTCCCAGGGCCAGCAGATGAGAACTAAAGTGTTCTTAAAGACATCTTACCCCTGTTTACTGTACAGTGATGATTGATAACTGTATTATACTGTGAGCAGCTTTGGATAAAAGCGTCTGCCAAATGAATAAATGTAAATGTAATTTCCAGGATTAGGTTTTATATAAAGCCTATGTGCATGGATTCTACTTAAGTGAACACTGCTTTTTATTTCCCAGTGCTAGCAGACAATGACTAAAGTGTTCTTAAAGACATCTTACCCCTGTTTACTCTACAGTGATGATTGACCACTGTATAATACTGTGAGAGGCTTCGGATAAAAGAGTCTGCCAAATGAATAAATGTAAATGTTATTTAAAACAATCCCTTTCCTTCATTTTTATAACTGCTATTTACATAAAATGAATCATTTTGATTAAATACATTTGAATACATATTCATATAGCATTAGATCTATTGCAGTGGTTTGTGGAAAATCTGTCTGCTGTAGTCTATAAAATGGTATATCTAGAACCTCGGGAATACTTGATTCTGATTGGTCGCTACAATCCCCTTACGCAAGTCATCATGACTCATGCAAATGTTAGAATCGAAATATTATGAAATAAAATACTATTAAATAAATAATGATGAAAAATAAAACTTGACTTTTTTATTTATTTATTAACAGTTTATTTATGTTTGTGATAAAAAGTGATTTCCTTTACATAGCAAATGTGGTTGGCTAAAGGCATATTCATTACCTTTGTTCAGATGAGACACATGTGCCAGGCCCAAAGTTAACGGCTGGACTTATTAAACGGTCTGGCTTACAATACAAGTTGATATTTTAAACAATTTAAATAAACAATCTGATGTTTTTATTGTATATAACATTTACTGTATATTTACATATTTATTTCCTTCTTACTGTATGTGTTTTGGGTTGGGCTAATGGCACGTTCCCCATAAGACAATTATATTCCCACAATCCCTTACATCCGTCTGTCATCTGTGTTTCCACTCTGCCCTGATTTCTATTACTATACTTCATTTATTCTCACCCATTGCATTCACTCATTGTCTGGTATAACGTATACTATTTTGTGCTGTGCGTGGTCCCTTTAATTGCGTATTGTTGGATTACTATTTAATGTGTTTTTGGAATGTCTTTGTCTTTTGAGTCTTCTTCAGAAGCACATGCTCACTTACATTTGCTCATGTTGTTGATTATAAATTGCCATCATATTATTACAACACTTTATGTCAGGTGCATCTTTCTCACAATACATTATAACAATTCTTTTACACAAAATTACACAATTTTATTGGATAAAGGGATGAGTTTATGCAAGAGAGGGTTAAAATATCCATCTCTGCTCAGTCATCATCGCCCGTGGGTCAACCCTTGTACCTTTGAACTTTTCACATTATCCCCTGCTTTGCCCTTCACTAAATACCCCACTCATCAAAAACCGCCTTAAATCCCCTTGACATTCAACCACTGCTCTGGTCATTTGTTTCGCAGCCATGTGCCTGAAAAGAAGCCTGAAATAAGTGGGTTTTGCCGTAGACAGGGACACATCTAATCCTTCCCCTGTCTCTCGCTTCAGAGACAGCCTGCTGGACAGATGATTCTCTCTACCTGACAAATGGCCTTAATCTAAATGCAGCCCTTTTGTCAGCACCTGCTTATTCAGTTTTCTATCTATTTAGATGCACATAAATGTTATACATTACATAGAAGAGTTTTCTTTTGGACGCTCAAAGTCATTAAGACATTCAACAGCATTTGAACGAATCAAAATTAAATATAACCGTTATAGCTACCAACTAATTGAACTAAACAACACTATACATTAATATAATATGAATTCAATACTAAAATACTAATACACTAAATTATAAAAAAGTAAAATATATATTTATAAAAAATTTGTTTTAGATATAAACCTCCATAATACAATATTGCACACATAGCAATGCAGTATTTTGTTACACATAATAATACTAAAAAAGTAGCATGCTACATAAAAACCCAGTCTTTGTTAAAGCATCAGAGTTCAAGTCACATTACTAACAGTTTACATAGTTTATTGCTTTCTTTTTAATATGAATTCATTTTTCACACATGAACCCAGTTACAGATGTCCTAAATGTGCATTAAAGTATGAAATGAGCATATGGTATCAGACAAATTACTGTTGGTGCCAAATATATCATATGAAGGAACCCACAGCAGCCGTCTCATCACTTCGGAATAGGGATTGATGTCACCCCTCAACCATTCACTGGCTTGGCTGGCTGCAATAAAACAGTCACGCATTGAAAACACATTAGCTCATGATTTACCATTTAGGGAAAATGACAGTCTAGTCTTTATTTGACCAGCCCCAAATAGACGAATGACTGTGACCGTGGCGACAAGAGAAGGCCGACGAGAGAACTATGAAAGAACAATGACGGATTTACTCTTCTTCTGCGTCTTAGGATATGTGATTGGATGGAAAGTGAGAGCGGACAGTCTGACAGTCTGTTCTAATATGTCCTCTAGGGCTCAGTGGTCAGCCGCACTCCACTGACTAGCATTTTGTCACGGATGTGTCCCACACGGACGTGTCCTGGGCCCTATCGATTCTCATGAAATCTCAACCATCGTCTGTGACTGCTAAATCCTTTGGGGGCAAAGAGACTGATTAACATGGATGGACTGATGTCACTGAGTTTCTGTCCTGGCTTATATGCAGACTGAAACAGACAGAGGCGAATTATGTGAGACGTGGGAACGGCCCAAAATAAACATCCCCCTGATGTGATGGGTAGTCCATGACTGTGCATGCATCCGAAATTACAAAAAAAATGTTGTTTTTATGGTTTTGTAACAAAGATATTATTTCAAGTTTTGCTTTTAGAAACTCAGCATCAACATCCTTTTGGGCAATCTGATGCAGTGAAAGATATCTTCTTAAAACCTTTGTGTTGTTGAATATCTTTAACGTTCGGTACACGCAACACTATAAACAATGTGTTTGTATTCATCACCACACAAGACCATTTTAACACTTTCACATACTCACCATCTTTTAATTCAAATGTGTATGACTTTCTGTCTTTAGCAGAAAACAAAAGAAAATTATTAAAAGTACACCATTGGTCATTGTCTGTATTGTTCTGGATTCCATAGAATAAAAGTCAATAGGGACAAATATGTTTTTTGTATACAACATTCTTCAAAATATCTTCTGTTGGTTTGCAGAGAAATAATAATATAGTACGGAAATTATGACACGTAGTTTTACTGCTGGGAACGATCAACTTTTCAACTTTAGCTACTTTTACCTCTAAAACCACGATTTGAAAAAATTGACTGGAGTTTTACACCTGAACCCTTACCAATGCTAGAGCTGTTCCGATGTATTGCTTCAAAATGCCCTAGCAGGAGCAGCTGTACTTCAAAAGCGTTTCAATGCCAAAAATAGGGATTTTTTGAAAGCTTCCTGCAGGCAACTGCTTTTTCTGCGCATTCAAAACTTGTGTTAAACAGCGTCAGCACTGCTTTTCTTTTATTCAGCATAGATCTGTCAACATTTAGCTGACATGTAGGACTCTGATTTTCCCTTTGACAGCATTAGGGTGCTAAACCTAAAATCTATAACAGTGAGCACAATCATGCTTTTGCAGCAGTGATGGATGTTGGCTCTCAGAACTACAACGAGTACCACCAAAGGCAGCACAAGAGCTTTAATCTTCGCAACATCACCACCTGATGTTTATGAAAGTTGTTCTCTTGACATCTCTTTTCATTCTTCTCTCATCATGACAGGTGTATTTGTGATTGTTCAACATCATGCTATGTCTTTTAGCTGTTGCATTTCCTAGCAATCAAAGCCATGACCTTGTTACTTTTGACATTATGAGTTTGGTTAGTTAGGCAACCGCACAGAGATGTCAAAGACAATTTCCCATGAATACATTTGGCACAGCTTTATTTAAAGTGACTGAAATTGTATTCCAGGTATGCAATTGGGATTCAAACCCACGACCTTGCCATAATTTGCATCTCGCTCTACCAGCCGAGCTTAAGGATCACACAGAACTTTCTGTCAAAACACTTATGGGAGAAAATTACATTGACCATTACCCCTGTGGAAATCGATGAACATGTGTTTAACATTCAGCTGAAAGCAGATCGTTTCAATACGCCATTAAACCAGTTATGTGTGAAAGAGACCTGGCTCCTCAAACGCAAATCCACAGATTTTCTCTCACATCTTTGCGTCTTTTTTACATGCCTGCATTCCATTCTTAAAATAAGGTTTTTCCATGCCTTGCTCTTTCTCCACACACAAAAATAGAAGCGAGAGACAGCAATGAGTGCTCCATTGTGCTTCAGCCAGTGTGTTCGGCCCTGTAGAAAAGTGGCCAGTTTTATGTTTAATAAAGCCTATACAAGTTCTTATTTTACAGCTGATGATATTGATGTAATCCTTGAGTGGAAAATAATGAGGGTACAAATAAAAACTGATGGTTATTATTTAAGTGAAGGGCACTATAACATCATTTGGTCTATATTGGATGCACTGAATGAGATACACTATCACACTGACCGTCCTTTCTCCTGGGTCCATTTTTATATTTCAGGTACATTCACATCACTTCCTCATCTCCATTACTGTTGCCCTCTATGTGAACCACAAGGCAACTGCTTCGATTTTCACATTTCCCCATTCATCAAACATTCTCGTTTTTTTCCCAATTACTTTCTTTCCACTGATGGACTTTCTTTGCTTTACGCTTTAAAGCTCACAGAAGATGTCAGATCAAGTGGGACATGCCCTTTTCAAAGGTAATCCTACATGGAAAGAATAGAGATAGAGATATGTTTGCATATTTACTTGACTATCTACCTGCACGCTGTCATGAACATTTTTTAAGGTACAAAAGAATTGTTTAACAATGGTTGTATACAATGATCAAATTTCAAGCCCTCTCATACTTCCAAGAGGATTATTTCTGTGTTCTTTTTACAGATGGCCCATACAGTAGATGTATGGGGTTGTGCAGCAGTTTCCGGAGAAACGCCTTGGCAGTCCTCAAGCCCTCTGAGGCAGTTTGTACTATGACAGTTGTGCGAAACATCCTGTCAGCTTCCAACGCAGCTCATCATTAATGCCTAAATGATTACACGGCCATGAAACAAATACATTATTCATCAAACAGACACTGCAGAGGAAAGACTACACAAAAATCTCACCCCTATATCTCAAGACAATCACACGCACTCCAGCTGTTATCACACAAACAACTACATGAGAGTTACATTATCCTGAAAGCTCGTTTGTTGTAATGGTGATGGCTTTAGTGTTAATGTCACATTGAGCGTTTGGATAATTCTGCCTGCCTTTGACAGACACGAGTTAGATTTTACAGAAATATTTGCTAAAGCATTTAAAGACGGGAGTCATTTCAGGTTCGATTATTTTGTACTGCAAGCTTAGTCAAGTCAACATGAAGCTTGGAAACCATTTTTAGAAGGCTTGGTTATGTCGGTGACAAAGAAAATTTATTTAAGAGGAACAAACACACCATTACGATAGGAAAGTAAAAGATTTTTCTTCGCATCAATGATTTATTAAGAATAAAATTGAGACCCTATATTAAGGTCCCCATGTGGATAAGTATTTAATAATCTCAAAATCTTTGGAAATCCAAATTTACATTTACATGTTCATTTCTTGTAAAAATATAGTCCCTGCCTCAAAATATCTTCAACTTAATATGCAAATACATCAAAAAGGGTCAGGTTCTGATTTCATGCTGATTTTCAAAATAGCTTGAAAAAATGCTGTTTCCTTTTCTTATTAAACACAATTTTATCCAACTTGTGTGCTGAGGAGGTAAAAAGTCAGTAAAATCCTTCATGAGTCTAGAGACACGGAGCAGTGATCTCACTGCATGCTCTACAATCACTTTGTTTGATTGCAGTTTTCAATAACTCTTGAATGGCCCCTTGATGGCAATTCTCATGCTGTTTCCTTACTAAATGTCCGCATGTTTTTTAATTATAGATTGACAAGCTGGAACACAGAGGCCCTATATTTTTAATAAACATGATTCAATCATTTTCTTTTCAGGTTAAGAACAGAGACTCTGGCATGTTGAATATGGGAAATACAGCCACAGTAGCTCTATAAATCTAGTCAATTGATTATAGATTAATTATCAGGGGAGGTTAGATGAACTCTGTTGCTCTGTAAACAAAAACAAAATACTAATACTTTATTAAAAGTGAAAGCTCAGCCAAAATCCTTTGCTAACCCTCGTGTGATTTCAAACCTGAGTGACTTTTCTTTTAATGCCAAACACACAAAAAAATATTTTGAAAAATATACCAATCCGTTGACCTGCAATATTTTGCATTCCTTCTATACAACAGAAGTGATTGGGTACCATCAACTTATCTTCAAAATAACTTTTTTTAAGTATTCTGCAGAAGAAAGAAAGTCATGTATGACACACTGTATAACGCAGGTCATTCAGAAGGCTTTATATTCAAATCTTTGCTGTAACATTTCACTTCACACTTTATGGCCATCCAAGGAACAGCATGTGCCTTAAGGCCAAGCATTTCTCAAGAGGATCTGGTATCCGACTCACTAAATCAAAGTTACAGCTGTCATGAATACATTTCTTTCCCAAAGTCGCCCAGCCACAAAGTTCAAAATGGTAAAGAGAGTGGAAAAAGTTGGAAGCTGTCTGTGAGGTGAGCCAGAAAGGTTTGAGGACAAGCCCCCAGCAGCATCTATCCAGGATCACTTCCATTGATTTGAATCTGAAGCCAACTACATTCAAACGGCTTGACATAATTCATTGCTAGTGGCATAAAAGTGGCGCAGCACTGCTGGGACTCTGCGTCTCCAAAACTCTCTACTCAATAAGTCAGAGGCACTCTATCCCAATACCCACACAGCAATAAGAAAGTTATCATACCTCTCTGGAATATGATATGGTTGTAATGTATTCTCACAGCCTGTCCTGTATGTTAAATGTGGATCGCAAACGTCTCAGACACAAATATGATTTTTTCATGTACCTCGCAATTACTACAACCAATTTTTTATCTTTAAAAAAAACATAAATGGCCCCACATGCACAATCGATATTAGGTAAATACACAAGGACGCAATAAAGAAAGAAAGGCCCTCAAAATCCTCCAGAACCAACTGTATTTCTAAATTGAACTTAACTCCATCTGCATCAATGAAACAGCCTGGTTTACTCGCATTCTGCGACAACCGATTAAATGTCACAATTTATTTCAAATCAAGGCATGACGTTTCCATCTATAGCAGCAAGTGTGTTGTTGGTCAGGCCCCTCATTGATGTGCAGGGCATGTGCAGTGTGCCCATTTTCAGCCCCACCAGGAAACAGCCACACAGTGGTTCATTGTACTCCGTTTGAAATTGGATGAAAAACATTCTCTCAGATCAAGCACTGTAGCTACTGCGCTCTTTTTTCCCAAAGGGGACAAATGCGCCTCACTCGAAATCAAAGCAGCTCAGATTGGTTGCGAAAATTTTTAAGGAAATTAATGATGAATGAAGTATATCATATAATTAAATGATAACATAGTTTTGCTTTTAACCTTGATAAGATTGATGTGCACGTAAACACACGTTTGAAATCACAAGTTAAATCAATACATCAGTGAATAAATCAACCAGACTTCGAGAGTGGCACAACATGTAAACAAATATAAATGCAGGATATGCTAAAAGCTTTTTATACCATCTGTCATAATTTAGAACAAGTAATGTTGAATTAGCGTCAAATTTCTGCACTTAAACTGGAAAACGGACCAATGCAAACACTTTCAGCACCTTGGACAGCGACCTGGGTTTTTCCAATAGACAGGAGTGATTAAATCTTTCTGTGCGTGAACGAATGATGTCAAGCACATCACACTCACGTCATAGTGGCACGATGCAATACTAAATGCATACACGTGTACAAAAATATTTCCATAAGAATTGTCTTTCAGATACTATTTAACCACATTTGTGCCTTCTAGTAAAATCATGTACTCACACAACAACACACACACACACACACACACACACACACACACACACACACACACACACACACACACACACACACACACACACACACACACACACACACACACACACACACACACACACTCGAATGATTTAAGGTACTGGAAACCATTGTTGAGTCCACATCATTTGAAATCTGATTTTAGCAATGTTTCTAAATAAATGAATATAGCTGAACAGAAAAATTATATTCTGCCCAACAACCATTTCACTTTTTCCCTTTAATGCAATGGACAAATAATTCTATTTTACATAAAGAGTCTTAAAATACAGCACTTATAAAAACTCGATTAGCAGAAAGCAGAGATAAAATTCTTTAAGTGCAAAGGCACTTCCGGAACCAGGATTTTTGTGTTGCACTCACCATCCAACATGATCTACAGGAATGTCATTTCAACAACCCTGTCTGAGAGAAAATAGATTTCATATTACAAAAAAAGCATGAAGCTGTGAGCTATTCATATTCTTGCGGCAACTGCTACAGTCTCACGTTTCAAGTAGAAGAAATAATTTAAACCTTCGAGAAAATAATAGATCTTTAAATTGCGGTGATGTACACAGCCTCTAAACGAAGACGGAAGGCTTGGGTTTGTGATGTTTCACATCGTCTCTTGTGGTTGAATACACAGATGATACGGGCCTACAGGGACTCCATCTTACAACTGACTCATCGCAGTTTGTTTCTCTAGAACTTCGAGGTAGTCCGGCTCGGTATGAAGCTTGTTGGGTAACAAAGGCTGCTCGTTTTTGGACTGTGCGGCGTATTTCCTGGGGGTCCCGTAGAGAACAGTTTTGTTTATTCGATCCTGGTTATGCCGCCGGGTGGCCTCGTATGGTGCAATGAAGGATTTTTTGGGTAAAGTGCAAAAGTTATAGCTGAGCGGCCCGGATTGGGGAAGATCCTTCGCTCTTTCCACAATGTTCTGGTAAAGCAGCTCCGGTTCGCGGTTTGCGCACGGCTGCTTGTCAATAAACTCCACTGTGCTTATGGTGAACGCAGGGCTGCGATCAAGTTCCTCCTTCTGGGGCTCAAGCGTGTCGAAACTCAGCTCCTTCAGGTTCCGGTAATACGCCACCTGCTCGCTCTCCTTCTGCATGTAGATGGGGTTCTGACACATCTGACCCACCGGCGGAGGGATGTAGTTATACACGTGGTTCTCAGCTTTAACCGCGCTGGGGTCCGCATTGTAAGAGCCGTACTGCACTTGGAAGGAGTTCAAGTCCAAATGGTTGTTGACGCCCGGCGGGACGCTCTCCACTCCCTTGCGGCGTTTGAGGACGAACACGAACAGTCCCGCCCCGAAGCACACGGAGAGAATGAAAACAACCAGCAGGCCCAGGATGAGAACGGACAAGGGCACCTCCGGGGGCATTTCGGGCACTCTCTCCGTGGGGGTGACGGCGGGAGATGGGGTCACCTCGGTACTCGAGCTCACGATCGTGGGAGTTCTGGTCACCGGGGCGGCTTCGTCGGCGTCGGGGCAAATTGCGTCGTTCCGGAGTGAGCGCAGAAGCCGGCCCGCGTGTTTGGACGGCGAGTCGCAAGTAATTTCATTCACCACCACACTCGTGCTGGACATCTCCATCCAATTCTTGAGCTCAACGATGTCACAAGTGCAGTCCCAGGGGTTCTCCTGGAGATCGATTTGAATGAAGGCGGAGAGCTGGTCCAGCACCCCTCGCACTGGAAGATGGGAGAAATGATTGTTCCTAAGATTAAGCCTTGTCAGCATGGTTCC
>CM065667.1:2407068-2437068 GCA_033220385.1 Triplophysa yarkandensis | reverse complement strand
TAATGCATTTTATTTCTGACCTATAGACACTTAAAATATATATATCATAATGCATATTATTTCTGACCTATAGAGACTTAAAATATATATGTCATAATGCATTTTATTTCTGACCTATAGACACTTAAAATATATATGTCATAATGCATATTATTTCTGACCTATAGAGACTTAAAATATATATGACATAATGCATATTATTTCTGACCTATAGATACTTAAAATATATATATCATAATGCATATTATTTCTGACCTATAGTTACTTAAAATATATATGATAATGCATATTATTTCTGACCTATAGACACTTCAAATATATATGTCATAATGCATATTATTTCTGACCTATAGAGACTTACAATATATATGTCATGATGCATATTATTTCTGACCTATAGAGACTTAAAATATATATGTCATAATGCATATTATTTCTGACCTATAGAGACTTAAAATATATATATCATAATGCATATTATTTCTGACCTATAGATACTTAAAATATATATATCATAATGCATATTATTTCTGACCTATAGTTACTTAAAATATATATGATAATGCATATTATTTCTGACCTATAGACACTTCAAATATATATGTCATAATGCATATTATTTCTGACCTATACAGACTTACAATATATATGTCATGATGCATATTATTTCTGACCTACAGAGACTTAAAATATATATGTCATAATGCATATTATTTCTGACCTATAGAGACTTAAAATATATATGTCATAATGCATTTTATTTCTGACCTATAGACACTTAAAATATATATAACATAATGCATTTTATTTCTGACCTATAGACACTTAAAATATATATATCATAATGCATATTATTTCTGACCTATAGACACTTAAAATATATATATCATAATGCATATTATTTCTGACCTATAGAGACTTAAAATATATATGACATAATGCATATTATTTCTGACCTATAGTTACTTAAAATATATATGATAATGCATTTTATTTCTGACATATAGAGACTTAAAATATATATGTCATAATGCATTTTATTTCTGACCTATAGACACTTAAAATATATATAACATAATGCATTTTATTTCTGACCTATAGACACTTAAAATATATATATCATAATGCATATTATTTCTGACCTATAGAGACTTAAAATATATATGACATAATGCATATTATTTCTGACCTATAGTTACTTAAAATATATATGTCATAATGCATTTTATTTCTGACCTATAGACACTTAAAATATATATGTCATAATGCATATTATTTCTGACCTATAGAGACTTAAAATATATATAACATAATGCATTTTATTTCTGACCTATAGACACTTAAAATATATATGTCATAATGCATATTATTTCTGACCTATAGAGACTTAAAATATATATGACATAATGCATATTATTTCTGACCTATAGACTCTTAAAATATATATGTCATAATGCATTTTATTTCTGACCTATAGACACTTAAAATATATATGTCTTAATGCAAATTATTTCTGACCTATAGAGACTTAAAATATATATGTCATAATGCATATTATTTCTGACCTATAGACACTTAAAATATATATGACATAATGCATATTATTTCTGACCTATAGACACTTAAAATATATATAACATAATGCATATTATTTCTGACCTATAGACACTTAAAATATATATGTCATAATGCATTTTATTTCTGACCTATAGTTACTTAAAATATATATGACATAATGCATATTATTTCTGACCTATAGAGACTTAAAATATATATGTCATAATGCATTTTATTTCTGACCTATAGAGACTTAAAATATATATGTCATAATGCATTTTATTTCTGAACTATAGACACTTAAAATATATATGTCATAATGCATTTTATTTCTGACCTATAGAGACTTAAAATATATATGTCATAATGCATATTATTTCTGACCTATAGACACTTAAAATATATATAACATAATGCATATTATTTCTGACCTATAGACACTTAAAATATATATGTCATAATGCATTTTATTTCTGACCTATAGACACTTAAAATATATATATCATAATGCATATTATTTCTGACCTATAGACACTTAAAATATATATATCATAATGCATATTATTTCTGACCTATAGACACTTAAAATATATATGTCATAATGCATATTATTTCTGACCTATAGACACTTAAAATATATATAACATAATGCATATTATTTCTGACCTATAGACACTTAAAATATATATGTCATAATGCATTTTATTTCTGACCTATAGTTACTTAAAATATATATGACATAATGCATATTATTTCTGACCTATAGTTACTTAAAATATATATGACATAATGCATATTATTTCTGACCTATAGACACTTAAAATATATATAACATAATGCATATTATTTCTGACCTATAGACACTTAAAATATATATGTCATAATGCATTTTATTTCTGACCTATAGTTACTTAAAATATATATGACATAATGCATATTATTTCTGACCTATAGTTACTTAAAATATATATGTCATAATGCATATTATTTCTGACCTATAGTTACTTAAAATATATATGTCATAATGCATTTTATTTCTGACCTATAGACACTTAAAATATATTTAGTACAGAAGTCAGAAAAACTGTAATAAATCATCAAAATATATCTGTACATACAAACAACTTTGACATGTTTATGCCTTCATATTAGGTATTTTATTTACTGATTAAAAATTAAAAAAATTTTACCATCAGAAAATATTACAAAATTAACCAGTTTATTTCACTTTCTTACAAAGTAAAAATATTTAAAAAAAACGTTAAAAAAAAAAAGAAAAGTTAATTTCTCAACAATGTACAGATAATACAATGAAAAGAATGTGTCTCTATTTTTAATATTTTGTTGTATTTAAATAAAAATATTTCAGTCAATCAGATTGACTCTCTGTTTTTCTTTCTTTACTTACATAAACACAATTTAAATAGTTTATTTACCTAATTTCTGTTGACTTTACTCTGTTTGTATTGTATAAATAGTTTCAAATAAGAACAGGTATAGTATGATGTCATGATTTACAGTTAAAAGACATTTACTCAACAGCTTTAGGCATCATGTTAGCTGTCAACATTATTGATTCCCTGCATGAAGTCGGCCTGCAGATAACAAACATGACAGAATAAAAACACAATGTCCACAGCCCTATTGCTTCTCTTAGTCAATACTGGAGATTCTTTACAGACTTTATCACGTCTGACGGTCTGTCAAAACTAAGATTGAGATAAAAGGTGCATTCCTTTTTTTAAAGGTTTAATTACATTTTCTTTTTGCAGTATTACTTATTAAAGACAATATTATCCTGTTCAACAAAACATGTTTGTAAGAATATCATACAGACTACATGAACATGCTGAACAGTCACTTGGTGATGCCTTAGAAACCCAGCCACGCTTAGAAACATCTTAGAATCCACCTGCATCATAAGGGTTTCTTCCTTCCGAGAGCCTACCAACCCCCGAGCAATTCATAACAACCGCTGACACCCTAGCAACCACCAAAAAATGCCCATAGCAACAAGGAGAACACTCTAACGAAACCAACTGACTGACATGTAGAGACACAAACTGCATTTCACATTTGGTTATTCTTTGGTTATTAATTCATAACTCATATTATCTTTAATTCATACATCACTATGTCACAATTATTTCACTAATTAAACATCATCAATCAAGATATCGAAGGAGATAAAGATAAAGTCTTTTTAGCAATAATCATGATCAATGATGAGATATCTTGTGAAGGCAAGATCAATTTACTTCATCATCTGTTTAAAGATGAAGTGATGGTCGGTTACCTGAGAGAGGGCTTGTGCCATCTGTACCCGCAAACCAAAACCTGCAGACCCGTGGAAACATCAGACCAATAGAGACTATTATCTGCATTATCTGAACGGATGTTTGTCACAAATCAGAACATGTGTGGGTCAGTGATGAAGGGCTTAAAAGTACAGAGATGTGTTGTTAAACAATTTATGATTCATTTAATACAATCTAAGTTTAGAAAATTATTCTGTAAAGGCCTCTCTACTATATGTCTTTCTTAAATTGTTCTGATAGGTTTATCACCTTATATGAATGTTGTCCTAAAGATATGAATAGCTATGAAAACAATATGTCAGGACTTCCATCAGCTCATCCCCATCAGAATTTACTCTTAAAATATAATTTATGATTAAAGCTCTTTTTGTTTCTCTATACTCAAATATAGCCCATAACTCCTCTGCTGTAGGCGAGCAGGACAGCTCATTCGCTGCTTTTATGAACACATCAGGCGAACACCTACATTCAGCCATAGATACTGATGCTGAAACCACGCTGATCTGACCTATAACTTGTGGCTTCCACCGCTTGATGAATTGTGTCATCAGGGTCCACGAAAGTGCTGACCCTAACACAAGATGTACTCAATGATTTCCTGTAGCTGACTGAACGCTGTGAGTGATGAATAAATGCCTTTGATCCATCATTCCCAGAATCTGGATTATGTGCTCCTGCTTTTATAAGGAGTTTATTGTTGCACTCTTCTTTTTGTCTCTAGCTGCCAGTGAAAAAAATTGATCATTAAATCAGACATAAAGCAAAGGACTATACTTTATTAAATTATTTAAATTCATTTCTTTTAAATTAGATTATTTACTTTATTTAAATTATTAAGAGAGAACAAAATTATAAAATGTTCATCCAATGAATTCCTGTCATTGCTTGTGATTCAATCTTTAATTTCACATCAACTCCCTTTTACCTAAGTATATTTCAGGAAATATAATGTGTGAAGTTCACTGCTCAATCGTAGGGCTATTCAACAAATAACTGCATTAATAACATGCAAAATACAAATAAAATAAAAAAAACAATACATGTTCAAAATTATTTCCTTTTTATTATATCATTTGCAGTTGTATATAAATATAGCTTGTTGAGGAACAATTATTTGTTTATTTTTATTTATTTATATTTCTAGACATAGTGTTGTCATTTCAGTTCAGTTTATTTTACATTTCAATAAAATCAAACTTAAGGGGTGAATAAGTCATGCAACAACGGGTGAAACTGTGCTAAAACATAATTTTCAACTTTTTACTTACACACTTAACTTTGAAAAGTACATTCAGAAAAGCTCTACAAATGTGATTAAAATGGTCTTATTATGTTTCTGCTGCTGTATCCTGTAAATGCTTGGAGGTATATATGTATTTTAAACTAAAATTTATATGAACAGTACACAGACATATGTTATGTAAGCACAGACTTTTAACAGTCTATTGTTTTTAAACTTTTAGAAATAAACATTGATATAAAATTTAAATTATTATTGAAACGGTTTAAATATTGACTTGCATTTCTGAAAATAAAGAATAATTTGAAAAAAATAACAATAAATAATAGAAAAATAATGTTATGTATATTAAATTATTATATTATATTCATTAATGTGAATAATATGAAAACAATGCCATCAAAATAAGTTTAGTAAGTAAAATAAAACAAATATGTAAATAACATAATTGTAATATGTTCAATAATGAACAATGATGATCAACAACAACACAATAAATATCTCCTCCTGTGCCAGTAATTGAATCAAAATGTTACAAATCTCACTTCTCAGTTGAATTTTGATCACTTCCATTTTCATTTTATGGCCCAGAAAAGTAAATCTCAGCTCTTAGTCTTTCTTTAACATGCCCAGTATGATTGAGAAGGTTGTTTAGCAGTTATAATTTTCTGCTCAATTACATGGGCCACCAGATCCCAACTGCTTTATTCTCAGAGGATTCTGCTTTTCAATCTCCAATCATTTACATGTAGAATAAAAGTGCAAATGAAGACAAATGAGCTTCAAACAGTTTCACTCGTCTCTACGCTATAAGACTTATTATTGATGTTAGATTTAGGGCCGGGATTAGAGTAACCATGCATTATTTCTTAGCCACCTTGTGAATCTATCAATTTGATATGTTCTTACTCACACAGCCCGAGGATTGAAAGGGATACTGGTGACAAAAAAGAGAACTAGTGGGAGACTGGGTTGGATATTTGTTGCATGAAGCCGTGTAAAGTGTACATCACTAACATATCTAATTGAGAAACAAGTATGTAGACTGTATACATGACAGAGAAAATGCAAACAATTTCATCTACTTAATCAGCTGATATCCCCTCTCAGCTTTTGTGGATGAACTAAGACTAAATCATCAGCTCAGCGCATTGCCTTTACAGCAGGAGAGGCTTTATGAGAGACTCTGAGAATGGTAAATCTTACAACTTTCTTGTCTTTGGGTAATTGATTGTTGGAAAGGCCTGAGTGCCATTTTTATTGCCTATGAGATTGAAAGAGTACTCTAAAACTATAGGCAAGTACTTGACTGCAAACCATGTGATAAAATATCCTTCTGGACACACAATTAAATAGTCAGGTACACAGGGACCTGCATCTTATTCCCTATAGATACAAATATCTTAAAAACATACTGTAAAAAAATACATATTGTATTGTGAGTTCGGATTTTATGTAATTAAATGGATCGCTTACTTAAAATATCATCATTTACTCATCTTCTTTAGATTTTAAACATACATTACCGTAAAACACAAAACAAGATACTTTGAAAAATGTTGGTCCTCCTTCATTTCTCTTTAGTAAATTGGGACCAACATTTTCGAAATATTTTAGGTTTTGTCTGCAGAAGAAAAAAGTACAAGTATGAGTAAATTAATTTTCTTGGGAGGGTGAACAATCGCTTTTAAGATTATATCTAGCAAATATTAACATGACAAACAGAGTGCTGATATTGAAAAATATATATTTAACCTTACAGTGTGATTGGCTGTCATTTGTGGAGTCAAATACACATGTTCTTCATTGAAATGAAGTCAAGGTACAATAAACACTACAGAGAAAGATAAGAAAGGTGTCTGGGTTTGTTTGAGACAATAGTAAGTAAACATCCCTTGTATGCATTAGTGTTTTTTACTCAGATTAAATCAATTGACCAATTGAATTGAATTGATTTGTTAGGGTATGCAAGACTCATTTCAGTCCAGACCAACAGACTGGCTGAACAGTTAAGACTCAGATATCTGATTTGCCTTTAAACACATGCTTAAGAATAGAATTACGGCTAAAACTGGACTGTTTCCAATGAAGTAAACTTTATTTGTAGTCCTTCTATAAGTGCAGCTATAAAACTCAAATATATGTCAAACAAATAGAAATTATTTCAACTTATCATGGTTCAACTTACAATAAAATATTGAGACTAAATTATATAAATACATGCAACGGTAGTTATATTCGAATTAATGTCAAATAATAGCACTGATATAGCTGAAGTCGTTCTCTAAAATATTCTTCCTATATTGAAAAGTGATTTTTCATTCCATATCTCATTTTTCATGGAGGAAATCAAATTCACACTAGAGGTCTAAAGGCATGAGGCCAGAAGATCACAGTGGTCATATTCTTCATTACAAATGAAAGGCCTAATTTATTCCAAGGTTTATTTGAAGGCCAGAAAAAAGTGAGCCAGGAATTGAAAATGAGAGATATGTGTTCAAGGTCAACACCACGTCCTGAGGAGAAGAGATTATATCTGAGTTATTGACAACAATCTGATGGGGAATGCATTTAAGAGTGTGACTGGGAATATATTTGGGAGTGTGAGAGTTGGGGAGTATGAGTATATATATTACAGCTCCCAGGTAAATAGTATTATACTGAAAACTGCAAATACATTTTTTTGTACTTGAAAAAAATTATGTACTTGGTCATTGGCCTTCCGAAGATCGGAGAACATATTTTCTTTTCCCATTGACAAAAACTAAACCTTGAGTTCACATGCACTCTGTAGTCCATTGGGAGAGAAAATGGTGCTTCTACTAAACTGGAGGAGATTGTCGGACGGCTATGAAGGAATTAAACTTCCACCGCACAGTGAGTGACAATTCCCTGCAGTTTGCAAACAAACCCTAAATCCATTCCTTGATCCCAGTGCAGCAGATATGCTGGAATACACAAGACTTGACTTGAAATGTTGAAAGATCAGTTTTCAAATGTGTAATTTTGTCATAGTATTGCTCACATGTACCAACGGAATTTCTGTTAAATGAAATCTACTATATAAAATGTCAACATTACAACGGGTTGTAGTGAATTCACTAATGCCATTGAACAATTGGCTCATTTATAACATGGATATTCTCTTAGGCCTACAACAAACTTCACGTTATCCACAATACTTGTTTAAGAGATTAAGTTCAGTCCCTTCATTATGAATCTACAATATCATGCAGACTGAAAGGGATTATTTTACAACTTTCCGTTATAGGTTTTGTGGCACTTTCCCAGTTACAGCCCATATGAGCAATTACAAAATATCACCTCTAGACGAAGCCACAGAAAATTTTGCCTTGAAGGTGGGCTATCCCAAGCAGTGTCTGTGTCTGTGATTCTGGAGTACCAGAAGTGTAGAATGGTGTTGTACATTCCTGTAACTGAAGATACAGCTATACATTCGTTACGTGGGCAGGTTTTTACAAGACAATGGCCAATATATACTAGGAACTTTGATGGTTTAAGGGTGGACTGTTACAAAAACTTTACAAAATGAGTTTAGATGCTGATGAAGGGTATAGAGCACCGACACACTATGTCTGGAAATACTGCCTGGACCATGTTAAGCATGACAAGTCTGCACGACCGGTCTAAAGGGTTAAAAATGTATTATAATAACATGTTATCACACCTTTAAAGCTTTATGAGGTTTAATTTCCTGATCTAATTGGAATCTACAGTTAAACTTGAATGGCAAAGACCAGCATAGACATTCTTCATAAGTTAATGTTGACCGAATTTTCGCCTTCGGGGAACTCTCCCTGTAACATCTATTTGCAATGAAGTTATCATGAAATACACTCACATGAAGGCAATGCAGCAGAGAGACTTCAGCGCTGTTGTTTTGGTGTACTGATAATAATGTAACCTTCTCCAAAAGGTATCTGTCCTGGGTCTCAGAACATATCGATTTTCATCTCTGCCAGGTGTACTCGAGTATTCTTGTGCTGGAACTAACACAGTCCTGAAGGGAGGTTTTTTGCTTTTCTCTTGCACCAGTTAGACTGTGAAACGTATTCATTTTATTAAAAGCTGGTCAGTGAAATGCTCTTTAGCAATTATTGATATGCTATACTAGTCTTTAAAAAAAACATGAAACACGGCAAGCACTCATGATGTAAGTCATGTATGTCATTGGCAACATATATAAACGGTGCAGCAAGTTCATAGATAAAACATTCAAATATAGCTGGGCTTATTCATAAAAGATGTCGTGTTTGGATAAATAAATCATCAGTGATGACTTGTTTGATACTCTGCAGTTTAAGCCTTTTGTGTTTCTTTGGCTTCTCTGTTGCAACACAAGCTGTTAGTGTGATGCAGCAGTCTGGGACACTGTGGGTTGCTTTAATTGACCACAATGGCACTATTGCTTCTCAAACTCCGGCTTAAACTCAATACCTTTTTCTGTCTCTCTACACTTATCTAACCACTCAGGGATTATAGATTCTTCCCCGTGGATTACACCAACAGAAGTTTCCCAGAGAACAGCAGAAGTCAGGAGCTTCTTTCTTAAGAATGTTGTTCTGAGATGGAAGGTGAACTTGTTAAGAAGGTTAAGCGAGGTGTGCCCTGATTGGTGAGTTAACCAGTGCATTGTGATTAGCCCAATACTGCAAGTGTTGTAACGGAAATATAACGCCATAGTTTACATCAGCTTCGAGTTACTGGCCAACCAGAGGCTATAACATGGCATCAGCATCACAGCATCAGAAGATCCGAACGATCATCAACTTTGACAGTGTGACTTGATCAATATGTTCCTCGTGTTGTCTTTACACGCGTACACGTCTCAGTGTTAACTTTTACAAAACAACACGCGCTAATAACACAAGCATATGACCAACACTCAACACTCTTTAACAATGAAAAGAAACGTACCATCTGTGAGTGTCAGGGTATCCTTGTGAAGCTGTGAAGCTATGGTTGGAATTGCTCTATTTTTTAATGAAAGTTTACGTGTCGGCCTCTTACTTCCCCTGGTTCACAAGCAATCAACGATCAAAACATGGTTTTCCAACATCTAAATATGTATTTTACTGTTCTGTAACGATATTTCCAACAATAAAAGACATTCATCTTTAGCCATTTTTATCTTTTAGGGCCTAAACAAAGCCAGACAATATATACATCCTCCTGGGCATGTTGTCAGGGCGTCCACTACACAGTATCAGTGTTTATGTGCCGGTTTCTCTCTTCACTGGTTCAGAAAGCAATCATCGATTACATCATGGTTCACACATGTGAATGTTTGTGCTTAACCGTTCTTTAGCAGTATATCCAAGAACGTTGGACAGCTATGACTAGCCACTTTCATCCAAGTGAAACTAAACACACATCGGCCTGGACATGTCTGCGATAGCATCCACAATATTACAAATATCACTTTGCCTACTTAAACACTTTGTTGGGCTCATTCATGTCTTCAAATTTGCCGAGGTAGAACAGAAGGGGGTATTTAAACAAGCCATTTCAGACCGATCTGCTTGATCCTTTGCTTTTATATAGAATAGCTATTTTGTTATGGCACTTATATTTTTGCAATTTCACATGTCTAATACATGCATGGACAACTTAAAAATCAGCCATTACTTTAGTTTTTATATTCATGTGTTCCTGTTAGTAGGCTTTGAAACAAACTTTGTCTTTCAAAGATAAACTTTCATGTTTAGAATTTGAACCAAACTGAGTGTTATCTTCATACAACTGGTAAGCAAAGACGGTTTGAAACTGCCCTGGACATCATCAACCTGTAACTTACAAAAGGTTTTTCGGCCTTGGGGATCTGCAGTTTAAGCCATAAATATGTAATATTGGCATATACATTTGGGCTGAAAAGATCTCTGCAAGTATGTGTCAGCTCTCAGTTTCACTTTCAGTTTTAGAATCATCTGGAATGATTGAGTTGCTAATTTGCATATTCAAATCTCTGCAAGACATCAATCATATTTTTCACAATATATAAAAAAAGTAATTTTCAAATTGTTTAAAGTAATAAATCTATTGACCACAGGGGACTTTAAATATTGTATCTTGTAGATGTACACATGGATAAATGTGAATGAGCTGCTATAGGTCAGACAGATATAGTGGTGGTGGCAAAGAAGATCTTTTTCTCCTTTATTCATTCAAACATCTTACAGTCCACTAATGGAATCTAGTAGACAGAACACATTTCCCTTTCAGATGAGCCAACACTTCTATTTTCTTGATAACAAAGGGGATAAAGGCCTGCATCATTTATAGACTGTGAAGATTTGCACAGAAATTGTCAGTTGAGAGATTTCGAGTCAGGAAAGAGAAAGCGGAAGAGCGAGGGAGAGAGAGAAAGTCTCGTTCCCAACACAGCTCAAGAGTGCAAGGGAATCAATCCATCAAACTGACAAGGTCTGCATTTCAGATTGTTCTCAGTACACAAGGGATCTAGTGAAATAGTTGAATACAATTACAAAGAGGAACAGACCTTATTTCTCCAATGAGAAAAAGGCCAGTTGTACGACCATTTGTCCAAAATGTCCCCCGCTTGACTATACACAGTGAACAATGAAAGGGTACCTAGCACATTCAGTAAAATTAAAGTCTCATTGTTTTTATCACAGATACTATCAAATATTTATTAAATCAAAACTCAACAACTGGTTTAATAGAGATCAAACTGCCAAGCTAAAACCACCTTACTACACACAGTACACAAAGTACATCAAGGTAAACTGTAACAGAGATGTTCTTCATAATTCTATCCAGTCTAGCAATTTGTGATTTTGAATTTATTCTCTCACTGTCAGGAGATGGTCATCTTTGAATATGTGAAACGTTTTATTGAAAAGAGTGTATTTTGCAGCAATGAAGTATATTTTTCATTATAATTTTTCCCCGTTGGTGTGTGAGTCTTTAAATCAGACCTTGCATTATCTGATGCCTTGAACATAACACCAGTGTTATAACTAACATAACTGTATGAAAATCTATTAAAGACAGTGAGGTCAAAACTACAGTGGTGGATTGCCACAATTTTTATCCCTCAATTATGTAATTTAAACGAAAAAAATATGTAACAAAAACTAGAATAACGAGAAAAAGGAAATAATAAGTTGTTAAAACAAAATATAAGTTGTTTTAACATGGTAATAAACTTTTGAACTTGATAATACATGATGTTAAATCAAAAAACCTGTTTTAATTTGATAATGTGATGGTAATACTATGATCAGATGATATGTCATTAAAATTAAATAATGTGTCACAATAACGGAAATATATAATTTTAACTTGAAAATTGTCGTTAAAAAGAAATAACATCTGGTTATAACAAAATAGCATGTCATTGTAACAACATTTCAGTTTTTAAGAAAAAGAAATGTCGTTAAAAAAATCACATGTCGTTAAATCATCTGCTTTAAATGATGTTTATAATCGTCCCTGTGAGCGTTTGGGAAATTTGTCTTGTTCCACATAACAGTTCTCTCTTCCCAGGTCTAACTGTTGTCTCCATCCTCTCTCCAACTTCATTAATAAAGTTACTATGACCTTGGGGTTAGAATTAGTATAAGCATGGAACCAAATTACCATCCTAGAAGATCTATTGATTGCACATGTTAATTGGCCATTCTGTGAAAATGTCAACCATACCATTAAAAAAGTTTTTACCTAAGGTTTTACTTTACCACATATATTTTATACCACAGATATCAACATTTAGTTTCTCTTGTCCATTTGTTTCTTATTGCATTATCACAAGTTTGTCATATATAGTTTCTATCGTTTGTCATCCCCTGAATGTCCATGTACGTTTTGTTTTTACTTTTTTTAATGGAAAACTTGGCAATAGACTGATTATGTTTTATGTTTAAACTAAATCATAAGGAGTTCTGGGTACTGTGAATAAATACATCTTGTTTACAAACATGTTTTTGTATCTAATATTACAACATGCCACATCCATAATGTTGAATTGTTCTTATAATACCAAAAGGTTTCAGTTTGTCATCTACAAATCCATGTTGCACATATTGGGACCAGGATCTACATATATATATATATATATATATATATATATATATATATATATATATATATATCACTTCTTAAGCAAATTCTCTTTCTGAATAGCCCTACATCTCCATACAAAATATGTAAGAAATGTCCATTTATACTTTGACTGACAACAAATCCTGCCAAAATATATTTCAAAGTTAAATGTTAACATTCCAGTGGGTCCGTTTGATTTCTTCATCTACACAATCTGTGATGTTTAAGCTGTCAAGGCGGTGTTCAAGTACTAAAAACCAGTTAACATGGCTGAATGCTGTCTTTGGGATATAAAGAACAAGTAAGAAAATCTGTTCAAAAATCTTGTCAAATATAGATTGTCGTTAAAATGTTGATGAATGAAACCGCATGAAAAAGACAAGCTGTTAAACACAGAAATGTATGTCGTTTACAAAGAGAAATGTTTAGGTTAATTGACATTGTTTTATTAAAGCAACATGTAATTTCGTTAAAACGACACTTTAAAACAACATAACCCGTTAAAAGACATACAATCACGTCAAATTAAATGTCATGTAAAAACGACATATTATCATTAGTTTTAATGTTTGCACTTGTTTAACGTTAGCTATTGTTCTAGAACAGTCGTTTCTGCAAAAATAACAAACGAGAGTACTTTGAGATTTAAGATGAAGCATTGTGGCCTGCTCTCCTGTACTCAAGGCATTTCAGGCAGATCTAGCTGCGACTTTGCTTTTAGATAAATATATCTTTTGTTTTAAGATTTTGGTTTTTGCATTTTTTTGTGTAATACATGAAAAGGCAACTTGTGACACACCAAAGAAACAGGAAAAAGCAAAATAGCACCATAGGACCCTTTTAAGATGAATTGATATAGGTAGACAAAGGACAGTGGTTACAAGACCACCACAGGTTCAGCGGGTATATGCCCTCCAGAGCTCGGCTAATGAGCAATGAAGAGCAGGAAAAAAAGTGAATGAGGCGGATATGTGGAATTACATTCAAGTCATTTTAAGGCATGAAAATCTTTTGCATATTCTACTTTCAAGGTTATAGACTACAGTGTAACTTAACCACAGACTGTAATCCGTTGATTAACTAACAACTTTATGCTATATAATGCTATTGGGCAATATACTGAAGCAGATAACTTCAATCATCGATCCTAAGGGCTTCTTAAACCCAATGGGAAATAGAAAGAATATAAATGTTGAATGATCTCTTGGTATATATTTGTGGAACCACAACAATATTTAACACTCCCCCGTCTTCTAGCCAAAAATATTCCAGAGCTGACATAACAAGACATACTTTTATTATTAACTAAAACATTTGCTTCTCTGATTTATTTAGATCCCTTGCATAGAAACCTAGTGGTCTTAATGGTCTATTGTGAGGGGACCAATTAAATAATATGTATCTATAAAGATTAAAATTGTATTGCTTTTATTAAGTGTATGCTGGTATAACACTGATCATTAGATAAAGCACAAATATAAGGGATCAAGTACAGGTCACCACTACAGCTAAACATATCAAAATGGCGAATCTCAATTCACTCAATTCCCTTCATTGTCACATCACCACAGCACTTGTGCCCTGGTGAGTGAAATTCTTGGAACATTTGAAATCTGTACATTTGACTGCTGAAACATTTTCAGCGGTGTCCTGAGACCTTGGAGTCATACTTTGCTCTACTGCAATGATCTCTTGAACCCAGTTTGAAGTGAATTAGTGCAGGCATAAGCAGACTCATTTCAGCAGTGGATAGAGGGTAAATGGGTACCCAAATACCCATAGGTTGATTCCAGAAATTTCCCATTGCTGTTTTATCAAGCTGACTAATCTAATATGGAATCCGATCTTAAGCTACAATGTTCCTATGGAATGGAAAGTAATCTGATTATATGGTAAGTGACTCCCTTATGTCTGAATGGCTATGGACCTCCCTGTCACTTTTCAAGAAACATGGAGCCATTTGAGCCCCTTCGGACCCAATGTTGTTTGCCGCCGTCTAGGTAAAAATCCTTGGAGAGCAAGGCATCAAACAAACTATGAAACAGCAAAGTTATTGAATCTGCAGCTGGCTGCTTCAATGCTCTGATGGGCAGATCGTATTTATGTGTCTGCTTTCTGTAGTTTCATTACTTTTGCAATATATTTTGAGACAGGGAGTGTGTCTGAACCTGAGAAGACTTAAAATCATACCAATATTCAATCTGAACACTACAAATCAAAACAACACGTGCATTACATTCGAATGCACAATTATTTATATAGATTTACAGCGAGGGAAATGAAATCAAGGCTAAAAGATGATGTATTTAGGGTTGCTTCTCTGGCACTGTAGGCCCTACCGTAGGGCCGCGTAGGACTCTATGTGGTGGCAAAAGGGCACAGGCCTTCCTGCAGTGTTCCTTGAGGCTCTGTGAGCTTTAATGGAACAAGTCAGTAGGAGCCAGATCCAAGTGTGATGACCTCTGATGTGCATTAGACCGTGATGTTGTCATAAGCTGATCTTCTGACATCCCACAGTGCTCATCCACACTGACCTCTTCCGTCTCCACACGCTAGAGGAGGGATGCTAAGTGTCTTTGAGAATGCACAAATGCACAGAGGAAGACTTTTAAACATAAGAGGTGAAACATTTTAGGAAGTTTTGGTGAGTCTTTCTGTTACTTTGATGCTTTTCTGTGACCAAGATGCCAGTGTGATGTTACATAAAGGTGTATATTTCATGCAATTCTATATGTAAATTGTCATATCTTTCTGATTCAGTTATTCAGTTTGTCATTGTCCCTAATCTTGTGTTGCAGCATGCCCAAAATACTTAATTCTGCAGCATTGAAGTCTGCATTTTAATGCATTTCATTTTCTGTAAAATGAACAATGTTGTGAAGGCAGAAGTTTGGAACAATGTTAATCTGTACACAAAGGGCCTAGACAATACCATGTTCTATTGATATTTGTTCATCCTCTTGAGAGGAAATATTCTGTTGCTGTTCTCTTGAGCTATGTCTTTGCAACTGTTGAAAATATTATCTGTCAAGCCTCTTGAAAATATTCTCTTGACATTTTTTTACCCCAAGTAAACTCTCCAACATGAATACAAACTTGATACATTGCCCTCTCATAAAGCAACAGTGTAGGTACTAATCTCATATAGCCAGATATTCATAGGGAATCAAGCAATCACATTTTCTTTTGTCTCTCGTTATAGTATGGGATGTGGAAATATCCCCACAGAAAGGTTTGCATTTTAAGACGTATCAAAACCAAGATGAATAAATGCTGTAGAAGAATTGTTGTTGTTAACTAATATGAGTTGATGTTGTGTTCACATGATGCCTTCAATGTAAAGAATATTTCATGTGGCTCAGTAAATATCACAAAAATAAACAGTTATATTAACAGAAAATTGTTTTTAATAATTGAAATTAAGTTTATGTACTGAAAACATGTTAAAATAACATTTGGGGAATTCTAATAGAAATATGTAAGTCAATGAGATTTACTTATTTTCCATACATCTACAATTATTTAAACATTATTTTTTTAATTTTAAGCTTTTAATTGTTCATTTTTTGTGTAAATTGCTTCATGTAAAGATTGGGTGCTGACCAAAAAAATAGTCTGAAGCTTTTGTCTGCAAACTTCTTTCAATTACAGAATGAAGACCAGTTTTGGTTTTTCTTGTCTGTGTAGACGTCTCAGACTTCTGTCCTTGGACACTGAACATGCTGATTAATGATGTGGTTTAACAGAAGTCATGACAGCGCACCGCCTCCAAGAACGTCTTCTGTGCTGTGTTCAGGCCCGACATAAAAGATAAAGCTGTACCAGGAGAAACTCCAAGTCCCTCCATGATGGAATAACAAACAAGCATCTGTCACCAATTTCGACATTCAAATTTAGTTGCTGTTGAAAAAATCATTCTAGCGTCCACTTGTCCACTAGTGCGCACCCAGACGGACAAGTTGATGGAATAATAATAACGTTTCCCAGTTTATGAGAAGGTTTTGAAAAACCAAATGTAATGAAATCACAGTCTCTATGCAGAGAAAGCTTAGGCAGCATGATAATTTTTGGCTTTTTACTATCACTTATGTTGTTTTGATGTGGCAGCCAGGAGGCAGACCTTTGATGAATAGTCTTAGTTTTGATTTGAGAAGATAGATTCCCATGAGAGAGACAACAGACCACAGGAACACAGAGCTGTTTGTGTGACTAAGAAGCAAAGAGATGCAAACTCTGTCTTTTTTTTTGCCTTCGGCTGTCAGTACGGCCCCTCATAGAAGAGCATAAAGGCCAGAGAGCGAGAGAAAATGCATCTGTGGTTTATTTCATGAGTGCTTCTTCTTCAACAAAGATTGCCGTTTCGTTCAGATAGTTTCTAACACAGAGGCTTGTGGGGCCTGAAGATGCTGGAGTCAGGGGAAATTAAAGGAGTCGTTCTCCTCCAAAAATGAAATAAAAAATGAAAACGCTGTCAATATTTACTTATCCCCTGTCATTTTAACCCGACTGCTATGTTTCGTCCTTGAAACACTACTGAGACTGTTTTAAAGAAAGTAAAGCTTCCTTTTTAAACCACATTTCATTTCATCCCCTGTCCATACAAACTGAACAGTTGTGTGTGGAACTACTTTATTACTTTAAAAACTGTTTAAAGCGTGGCACTTTTACAGACTGAAAACACAATGTTTGAAAAAGGGTCTCAATTTTTGCAAATATCACTGTTATCATCAGGCAAAATGCTGATGGAACATATAGAAAAGGATTGTGTCACGTGCATATAACTGTATGTGTTCCGTCACACAGGTACCTAAAACAATATGTCGGCTTATAGTACTGTGTGTCTGTGCTACCCAACATATGTGTTAATGTTTCTCCAGGACAACAACATGTGTTTTTATGAATCCGGTTTTAAAGACATGTACGGTTAGTTCCATTGCTCAATTCTGATCACGGGCATTCACTGTAGAATATAGTGGTTTCATTCTTGGGGATCTGTGTAAATGCAAAACGTTTGACAATGCTGTCTCATGTGTGTAAAACTTTTCAAAATACTTAAGAAAAACATCGAAGTTTTGAACCGTTTAAATAGTCCCAGGACATGTACTACTATATCAGAAATGACAAGAACATGAGAAGGTGAACACTGAACCTTGGACAAAATCGAGTACTTTGAGGATTGCCAAATTTACACTTAAGCTAATCATATTTCATCTAATTATTTTATTGTACACTTTTGTGCATCTATTGAAAATACAGTTTGCCAACTAATTGTGAAATCAGCTTTTCACAGCCATTCACATTGAGAAGTCAATGAAGTGAAATGCATTCATTTTATTGGTCACTTTGTTGGCAGTCCATTTCCTTGCAATGAAACAATCTGTCTAACACTAGATCCCAATATACCAGATGACGTAAAGGCATGTGCTGTGTTTGAGATGTGTGTGTGTACTGTGTTAAAGGACACTCAATCCTCTCTCATCAGTCCTCCCCAACCTCTTTCTTCAGCAGGGGATTTTTCAAAGTTTCCTCTGAAAAGGGCAAACTTAGTAATGAGACAGCAAGCATTTTAATATTTATGAAAGGATAGAGGCATAGCCCATTGGTAATGCCAGTATAACTGAACTTTCATTTTAAGTATGCACACTATCACTTGGCATTGTAACTTTTATTGTCAGCAGTTACTGATAAAATGCTCATTTAGCATATCATTTCTTATCTTATTTTATTATTTTTTATATAGTTTATGGGGCAAAGGCCGGACGCTGGCATTTTGCCTGGTTTGAAAGGCTGACTTGGTGAAATTATATAAAACTCTGTTTAAAGCCCATTTTAAGATCTGGCCCTTTGAAATCGCACCTCTGATAATCTGATAGACATCAAAGGCTTCTAAACACCCAAGCACAGAAAACCTGCAGCATCACTGCGATAGATTTATTATGCATCACTAAACCTAAAGTCAGCTTGAAAATATTCAAAGGAGGGCAGATAACCTCATGTGTCAATCACTAGCTTTGTTCTGAAACACAATGCTGTGGCACTTTGCTTATTAAGGCAGTATCCCAACTCTGCATACCACATGAGATGTGCTTGAGATATACGATCCTGCTGCAAAACTAAAGATGAGATCCTCGACTAAACAAGATACACACAAATATTGGGTAACATGGGCATTGTGTTAAACTACAAAACCATAGAAATATTGCATAAGCATTTCTCTTGTCCTGTCCGAAACCTTTCTTGTTTGTTCTTTACATATTTTACATTTATATTTTTAAATATAATTATTTTAAGGATGTAAACATTTAAATTCTCTCTACTAAAGGCTACCCAGAGGGAAATGTAATTGCTTCGTGTGAATGATAGATCTAGGCAGACAAAAGTCAGACGTCTGTAAAAAGCATGAAGACTATGGAGGTGTATATGAATGTAGAGTGTAAATATACATCATTTAGATTTGGGTTCATTTCATAAGGATAGATTGAGTTGATATTCTTTAATATTCACTTTTCTTTTAATATTGAGTTTATAATTTCAAAAATGTAAGAAGTCTCCATTAGTCTCTTCTGAGACGTTATCTTCTGTGACTCACTTCCTTCATGCATGGCTTGATAATGCTTGTAAAACATTACAGTAGAGAAATGTGAAAATATTTCTCTTGAACAAATTCATTGATTCCCACCAGAAGTTCTTTAACCTTACAGAGCAGTTTTTAGATTAATGAATGTACTTTTTAAAAAAACTTTCAAATCCTTTTATAAAGCTTAGAAGAGCCAGAATAAATAGCATTAAAACTGTGTCAACTTGTTTTATTAACTGTATTTCAACTATATCTGCGTAAAATAAGAAACTTATATACACAGTGGTACCTTAAGGGTGGGTAAAACCAGTTAAAATGTTACTTCTTTCTATCAGTTTAAGCATGATTTAGGCATTTAAGTTGATGTCTAGAAAAATAAAAAATCTACCTTAACATTTCATTTGCCATGTGCTGTTCTTTTTTTATTTAGCATCCTTTATATAGTGACTCTTTCTTTATCCATTTTTTTCTCCTTTCTTTACACAGTTTATTAAATGGCCGCATGACCCTCAGCTCTATTTCTCAATTAAAACCAATTTGTTTATCTCTAATATGAAGAGCTCTGTGAGTTGTCAGCATTTTGGTTTCTTTTAATTCAGTGTGAAAGCATAATCTCTGTCAAAAACAAAAAGTGAAGAGAGATAGAGAGATAGAGAGAGAGAGAGAGAGAGAGACCAGAGAAAGAGAGAGAGACCAGAGAGAGAGAGAGACCAGAGAGAGAGAGACCAGAGAGAGAGAGACCAGAGAGAGACCAGAGAGAGAGAGAGAGAGAGAGAGACCAGAGAGAGAGAGAGAGAGAGACCAGAGAGAGAGAGAGAGAGACCAGAGAGAGAGATAGAGAGACCAGAGAGAGAGACCAGAGAGAGAGAGAGACCAGAGAGAGAGAGAGAGACCAGAGAGAGAGAGAGAGAGAGAGACCAGAGAGAGAGAGAGAGACCAGAGAGAGAGAGAGAGAGAGAGAGACCAGAGAGAGAGAGAGAGACCAGAGAGAGAGAGAGAGAGAGACCAGAGAGACAGAGAGAGAGAGAGAGAGACCAGAGAGAGAGATAGAGAGATAGAGAGAGAGAGAGAGAGAGAGAGAGAGAGAGACCAGAGAGAGAGAGAGAGAGAGAGAGAGAGAGAGAGAGAGAGAGAGAGAGAGAGCATTTGCGCGATAACAAATTCATCACTCTAGTTTGTGTAAATTAATAATTGGAAAACAAAGGAAAACATTTCGACTTCTTCAATCAAATGTATTATAAATAACATGAACTGATCGTTGGCTAGATAAATCAAATACAGTGTATTAATAAGCTTTATTTTTTTTAAATCAATTTATTATAAGTAGTGTGTGCCCAGCTACCGTACTTGTGATTCATTTTGTCTAAATTGTCTACACCGAGAGTTTCTTAGGAGGTAGTATGTTTTTACATTTATTCTAGCGTGAGAGTAGCTTCCATCTACATTGTGGAGCAAAGCAATCATAGAGAATTGTCTAAACAATAAATGTTGATGTGTGTCCTCCCTCTTGTACCGGGATAGTAGTTATTCCTGAAATAATCCAAGCATTTCTTATCTTCTTATCTTCTGAACAAACTAATTTGATGAATGTCTCCTGTCACATCTGTCAGCAGTAATGTTTAGACACTGTGGTGGCTTATTCCATACAAATATTTGTTGGAGGCCAAGTCCAGCTGTGCTGGATACATTTGATCTAGCATAATCGAAGAAATATTCACGCTTTTAAAATGAATTACGCTAGCAGTTCCGCTAAGAGACGCGGGCTGAAAATCTGGTTTCATTGGTCTTGGGGCATGGCAGAACGCCTGTTTGTTAATGCTCCAAAGCTGTATAAGCAAAGAGGTTATTTTTACTCATGTTATGGGCTTCTATCAAAAACCTACCGTAAAGCTTGGACATCAGATCTGTTTCTCCTAAGAATGACCCTTGACACTGAATGGAATCAAATGCTGTGCAGAGAAAGCCATGAATATTAATATTTCAGGTGGTACTTCAGCCAACAATAATTTTCTATTCATTTACTCACCCTTCAACATGTCAGACTTTTTATTTCTGCAGAACATTAAATATAAGTAGACAAATGTTGGCACCTATGGACTTGTCTATACAATAGAAGTCAATAGTTTTTAGTTCAGATATCTTTTGTGTTTTGAAGAAGAAAGAAAGCCATAGAGGTTTAAAATGAAGAGAGGGTGAGTAGATTGTGATATGATTTTAGTTTGGAATAAACTATTCCTTTAAGGAACAATACTATATGGACAATGCTCTTTCTTTTCATGTTTGTAAGCTTTTTTTTTTTATCTAAAACAGTTCATACAAGTTCTTTAATACCAGTGTCTACCTTCAATTCTGACCCCAAACGCTTGGGGTAACAAAAGGTCAAGGAGGACATTTCCAAACGTTTCTCCTTTTCTAGTCTCACTCCAGATAATGGGAGTATAACTTTAATAATAGGCCCATTTATTGTAAAATAAGCTCGAAGATTGAGGAAATTAATTATTTAGCTTGAAATATTTCTGACATGCTCAGCCCAAACCTTCATTTCTTTCCCACGGACCTCAACTAATCTTTACAGTTTTAAAGAAGCTCCCTCATCTGTTTGGTGCAGTCTTGCTTTGTTCATAATTCAGCCATAAATTGAATTATTCTTTACAGCTTAATGTGCAGAAAAAGCGCAGCTGGAGTTTTTGTTCCTAGTGTAAATTGTTCTTGTATCAATATCTTATTAATATCCTAATATTAATCTTATTAGTCAAGCTTGTTGGCAATGACTCAAATAATTCCTTCATGACAATATTGATTTCATCCCTTCCCCTCACCTGCTTGACTCTTTTTGATGGATGTGATCTCATCAGTGTTCTGAGTGTTAGAAGTGATATAATGTTCTTGATATCTGGGGTTAGCCCATAACACTAAACATGAAATGCTGGCACATGGGCTCTCCTCTAACATGAGTCTTACTCACATGACTGATATCTCAAATCGTGCAGATTAATTTATGTGACAACCGAGTAAATATCATTGACTGGTGTTAAAGTAACAATCGGAGACAAATCTGAATAATAAAGGATTGTATGGGTGAACCCAGAGAATAAAGCCCTCTTCTAGAATTTTTCTTTTTTTGGAAATGTGAAAATATAGTTTTCAGTATTATTTATTAAAAAACATTTAACTGTAAGTTTATGAGCACATGCTAAGAAACTTATCCTTTAAACTTTCTAGTAACTTCTGGATGGATGAATGTTTTGATTGTGTTGACAGTGAAGGCGGTTAGTGTGATGTGTGTGTAATGAATATCTTAATGCAAGTATAATTAAAACTTGTCTGAGCAAAATATTGTTCATGAAGTTGACTTGTTCTGTCTTGTTTGATTAATGTTTAAAGAGGAATAAAACACTCAAGATTTTAAAAAACTCTTAGTTCTCAAGCTTCTCAAACACTTTTAATACCACACCAGATGCACAACTGACCTTCACCGGTCTTCATAAATATCCAGGACAGAATCGAAAACATAAAGTAGCAATGTTTGTAAAATGAAATGGTGCAGTATTATTTCATGTACTGCTTAGTTTTGCCCATAATGCTTCTTTTGTCTTCAAGGTCTGTTTTACAGATTTTGAAAAGGAAATGTTGACGTAATGATAAATGATGGGTTGATGACACAGCAGCATGTACCAGTGGAGACGACCGTCACCCTACTATAACACTATTGCCCACTGGCAACTGAAACACTGGAGTCTGTAATGACATCAAAGGGCACCGAAACTTCCCCTGACTTTTGATATCTGAGCGTAAGGTCACGTCCACCTACCATCTCATGGCAGAACTTCATTTAACACGGCCATGACCCAGCAGTGAATTCAACTCATTAAGAGACAATATTGATTTCATCTTTTACTTCGACTACTCAACATCTCCTTTAACCATGAGCTGAGGATTTATGATCTAAGAACAGCTGTAATATAAACTCCATACCAAACTATACCAAACATAGTGTACCATTGACTATATGGATTTCTTCTTGTTTATTGATAATTTAACTTAGATATAAAAAATAACTTGAATTAAATGCGTTAAAGAGACATTTTTGATATTACCAAGATATTATTTAAACAAGATGTACCACTGCCAATAAAATGAATAGGGATGAATTACTACGCTTTAAATTTGTAGTGGAATTTTATTCAGTTTTTGCTACCCAATGGTTTTACTTCTGAGAAATAACTTTAATATAACAACGCTCCCTCATCTATACGATATAAATGAATAATAATTAGCAATATAAAAATATCTATGTATACCTGCAAATCACCCCACTTTAAATTACTCAAAGTTAATTGAAGGATTTTTTTTCTATTGTTCCTGTGAATATATTAAATCTTGGAGAAAATGCATATCCCATTAAGTAAAATCTTTTTGAAGGACAGGGCTTATTAATTCATTTTATTTTAATTAATTTTTAATCCTCCCAAATGGGAATGGATTAAAATGAAAACTAAAGATCAGTTTCAGAGATAAAATAAAACCAAGCTAGAGTATTGAATTACAGTTTATGATTCATTTTCATTGCTTTGTATTGTGCATTGCTTTTTCTGCAGTGCTAATTGGGGGGTCAGTCTTGGCCTGATGGTTCAAGTGTTGGACTCGTGATCCAAAGGTCACTGGTTCAATACTCTGAACCAGCGGGAATACCACGACTGAGGGGAGACCCTTGAGTAAGGCACCGTCCCCCCACTGCTCCATGGGCGCCGCAGCATGAGTGCCCACTGCTCCGGGTGTGTGTGTGTGTGTGTGTGTGTGTGTGTGTGTGTGTGTGTGTTCAAGGTGTGTGTGTGTGTGTGTGTGTGTGTGTGTGTGTGTGTGTGTGTGTGTGTCTGTGTGTGTGTGTGTGTGTGTGTCTGTGTGTATGTGTGTGTGTGTTCACGGTGTGTGTGTGTGTTCACGGTGTCAACATCATCTTGGCCCTGATAAATAAATACAGATATATGTGTATATGTTTGGAGTAACTTTGCTGCTTATCTTGATAAACTGTGATGGCTATTAATAAATCAGATCTGACATTTTGATAACACATGCTTGTGTTCAGTGAGAAAATATACAAAGTTTCAAGCAACATGTCAAGTGGTAGATGACAGCATATTTCGTTTGCTCCTAATAGACTGCCAAAGGTTGATTTGATTCCACATGTGAGTAGATCATTTTTAGTTGCAAACTTTATTTTTCATTTTCACCTCTGCTCTCACAGATCTATTCTAGTTCGGCAAATAAAATGACAGACAACATTAAAATATTATGTGATGACTGATGGCAGGCAATAACCCAAAATAACGAGAAACCTCTAGTGAAACATCAATATTCAATATTTGCTAGGTGCTAAAGATGGATGAAAATGTCAGCATAAGGGCCAAAACATACAAAAAAAACTGTGTTTTGATCCAAGATCCAATTCAATAATAGACTGTTATGGAATAACACTTTAAATGACCATATAATTTGTGTTCATTTCCGCATCTGGTAAACACATTAAGGACATCTGCATGTGCATTTCCTGAAAACCAAACCACATTTTCTCACAGGTTTTTCATGGAAATTTAAAGGAAATTATAATTTCCTAAGATCATTGAAACAGTATTCATTGAGATTCTACTATAAAAACTTGGTTTTGTGTTGAATGGAAGGTATATGGGCTCCAATAAAATAAGTAGAGCTACATTTATTTATCTTTGGGTCATCTGCTCCTTTAGGAGTATTTCACCGCAAATATTTGTTAACATTTGCTCATACCCCAGAAGTCAAAAACAGTTATATCTTGAGTCAACATTAACTTCCATAGTTGCACAAAAGACATGTGACTGCTGTAAAAGGTGACCCAAACCACTTTTTAACAGATTTTCATAGAAATTAATTCTTGATGTTTAGCTATACAAAGAAACACAATTTTGTAGCAACTCGACAGTGAGCAAATGATGACAAAAATGTTGGCTGAACTGTTCCTTGGTTTTCAGAGTCATATTTATTAACATGTATTCATGGAAACAAATGAAAAACATTTAAATATGCTATTGTAAATGTAATCATGTAAATATGTGTGAAATATTTAATGAGGTCTGAAGTAAAGGTTTAACAGTATAAAATATATACAAGAATAATTAAGATGTCATGAGCTCATTAGTAAAGCTATCACATTTTCTTCTGTTAGACTTCACTAGACTCTACCGACTGGCGTAAGGTTTGTCAGATCCTTTGTGATTAAATGGCCAACAAACTCAGCATTCTTAATCCACGACTCCTCTGCAGTTTTCCCATGAAGCAGTTACACAACTTATGATGAAACACATAGTAAACTATGTTAACGCTTTAAAATAACCAGACATAACCAGCAGGTTTTAAAGCTTATGCAGACTGCTGGGGACATCAGGAGAACATTCCCTCAACATTATCATCTAATGAATGCTCAGCAGCCAAAGCTCAGCCAATAAGTGCATTCAGATGAATGTGACCCACATTTTGCTGGGAAACGGCAAATAACTCAAAAAGCTATCATTCATATGCCTATTTTATTATTTATAACCAAAAGTCTCTGAAAAAGAGTAATCAGAATATTTTAATGATAAATAGCGCATGTTGGCCAAAACTTAAAAAGTCTTTTAATCATCAACACCACCCCAGTCACAATCGTCTCCAAAGAATATAATCATTAATCACCATGACCATTAACCCACAACCCTATCATCACAGAAGTTGCATTATCATCACCGAAACCATTATTATTACCACACCCACTATCATCATCAACACAACAATAATTGCCATCACTACCACGGCTATATTACCACCACTATGACCTCCATCATCACCACAATCATCACCATCAAAATAACCGCAATCTGCACCAACATCATCATTACCACCAATGTGATTCCTTATTATCACATGCAGTCACATTCGGTGACCGCCCTCATCATCACCATCATTATGACCGACATAATCATCTGAACCACAGTCATCATCACAACCACTCTGAATGCAATGACAATCAGAACCACCATCATTAACCAAAGCATTACCACCATCATGACCACCATCACCACCACTTTGACCACCATCATCACCATAACCACTACTTATCTCCACCATCATCATCACCACCACCACTGTGATGCTATTATCACAACTGTTCATCACAACCACCATCATCATCACAACCATGATCATCATAGCCCACACAATAACTCCCATCATCACAACCATCATTATCACCACCACTATGACCGCCATCATCACCATCACCACCATCATCATCATCAACACCGTTATGACCACCATCCTCACCATAACCATAACCACAGTCATCATCACCATCACTATTAAAGCCATGATCATCACAACCACCAACATCATCACCAGCACTGTGACCTCCATCATTACCACAACTACTATCATTATCAACTTTAATATGACCGCCATCATCACAACATCACCATCACTTTAAACCTTATCATAACCACAACCACTACTGTATAATCATCACTCCCACTATGACTGTCATCAACACTAATAACACATCTTTAATATATCAACTACTATGACCATCACAATCAGTACTACAACAATCAACATCTGACTCAATCCAGGCAGTGCAATCAGTTAAAAGCTACACTTTAAGGATCCAGTTAAATCTATATTAGCCATTTCATATCTAGGGCACTTACAAGACTCTTAAAACTGTTCCTTTTTACATTTCTTACTTAAAAACCTTTAGTGGTGTAGGAACCCACAACTTAACGTAACACATTATTTAGACTGACATATTTTTTGATGTACATTTTTGCATAAATCATCATTCTGCATCTTTGTCGGCAATACATCATGTTCTCTCAGTGTCAGCACTCATCTTAACTCTGCGGCTGAAGAATTATGCCTGTGCCAGCGAAGCCACAAAGCATGTCATGAGAGTTTGATCAGTCCAAATCCAGTACCGACATCCAAGCAGTTTGAAGAGGTCAAATGGAAAAGGGAAAAAGAGAGCAAAATGAATTTGAAGATGAATAGGGCGAGGCTAAATCGATGACTGAGGCGAGAAGCAGATTTGTGCCTCGTCGAGTGTGCACACAACAGCAGCGGTGAAAAATGAACACCAAGTACTGTATGTAATATTTGAGATCTGCTTTCTATTCACATCCATTTAACGTGCGGAGATAAAGTAGAATGGATCAATACAATCAATATAAAGCTTTGTGTCGTACTTAAGGAGAATTTGTTAAAATTGTGTTAAATCTAAGATATTTAATTCGCTTTTTATATGTTAAAATTTCTGAATATTTAAGGTTAACATACATTGTTCATTCTTCCACTGTTTATAATTAAAGAACAGACGATCGTAAAGGCCGACATCCTGTCCGTCAAAAGAAGACCAGAACCTGTAAAACAGCTCAGCTCTGTGTATATTTCGATTGACTTACATTTATGCATTTGCTACTTATTTTTATCCAAAACAACATACATTGCAATATTCTCTACATTTTATTAAGATGTACAAACCCTGGGATACATGTTTTAAACACTGAGCTACAGAACAATTAATATTTAAAAACAATTCAGATCTGAAGTACAATGTTAACAATATGGGTTTATATTCATTTATATAATGTAAATATGAAAACAATCCTTCAAAAGAAAATCATTTCTTACTTTTTGCCACGTAACTGTATATGCTGTCACCTGTTTTACACAAATATTCAGTCAACCGTTAAAAGCTGTGCATCATTTAAAGGGGAACAGACTTAACAGTGTTAGGATTGTGATTTTAATTTAAAAATATTTATTTGTATAAGTTAATAATATAATTAATTTAACAATTCTCTATAATAAATTCAATACCCATATATGAAGTGCTTGAGACATTTAAAAAAAACATTATTTAATTGAAAATGTTATGCATCAATGTAAAGAGACTTTTCACAGTACTGTAGCTTTACAGAAAAGTGTCTTGAGACACTATGAAGACATTACCACCAGTTTTCTGAATTTAGTATGTTGATGTTCTCTCTTTTTATGTTGTAATAAAGATGAAATAAACGATGGCATTAAATTCCTCTGTGGAACACTGGCTATTTAGGCACAATAGAATAGTTCTCACAGCACCCAAGCATATGTTTACCTCAAAATTCTCAATAATGAAAGACAAGAAAATCTCATTTCCTAAAACTTTCCAGTAGTTTACAAGCCCATTCAGAGAGCTTCTTTTATTGAGGGCCCAGTTGTAATGGTGTGCCATCTGGTATTGTATAGAAACAGATGTAGACCATTGCCATCCCCTCCATCAGGCTCTCTTATATCCTGCCACTGAGGACAATGTGTGACAGGGGTCTTTGTTCAGCCCGTTGACCAGTATACCTGCTCTTCAGCCTGGAGGGTGATGAACTGTCACCAGTTAAAAGGTGTCTCGTGGATCAGACAGCTATAAAAGGATAGTTACAGGCAGTCTGAATAGATTCCAAAGCCCATAAGCTGCTTTTTTAGGCAGCAGGTCGCATTTAGAAGCTGCCAATTCAACCATGTGGAACTCCTTCCAAAGGTGATATATTTGTGATACTGAAATGCTTTTAATGGAAGGGCATCAAGTTTGTGTTTTGCTGGGTTAAACAAGTTTGCACACCTGTACATCTTTCTTCTGTGAAGCACAAAATATGTGTTATGAAATGCCTCATTGGATTCATAGTATGAGACCATTGAGAACCTTTGGTGTTACCAACATTTTTCAAACGTTCTTCTGGGTTACAGAAAGGAAATCATTTCATAAAGGTTTTGAATGATGTGAGGGTGAGTAAACACTTTCAAGTGTGAAACCATTAGTACTTCTCTTTAGTTACAGGGCAGTGCAGATTTCACGTAATCCGCCTTTACAATCAGCAAAGCTATTTCCATACCCTTACATTTGTGACGTACATAACTAATTACACATCTGCATTGCTCTAGCGCTGCTGTACCATGTCACTGACTTCCACTAAAGACAAGATGTAAATAAAGACCATCAGCTTCACCAATGCTTGCATTCCACAGACGTTTGATACCACGCAACTATAAGCACGCACGTGTGCGCACACACATACACCTACCGCCTACAAATCATGCCCTTAGCACTTGACGCTGTTGTGCACCTTCTATTTATTCACAATTGGTCGGCAACACTCCTGAGCTCTCTCATGGGCTAAAAGAAGCAC